>WMHX01000277.1:0-243069 GCA_013420875.1 Thelonectria rubi
ACCCCGAATCGACCTCGACCTCGACCTCGACCTCGACGCCCGCCTTTGCATCCGCCCGCTGCTCAATCCGTCTCTCGAGGCGGGTTGCCTCTCGCGCAGCTTGACAACATGTTTCCGACCGGCCAGAGACATGTGCCGCCCAACGAGGCCATGAGGTCTTTTCCTCCGCCGCCGCCGCCTCCCATGGGCATGGGCGCCCCGAGTGCGACGCAATCCGTCAACAACCTGACCACGTTTCCTCCCCCGCCGCCGCGATATCCCACGGGCCCGGGAACACCAGGCGTCATGCTCCCCCCGCCGCCCGGTCCCCCCCCAGGGAGCGCCTTGGGTCAGCAGGCGCCATGGCACGGCACCTTTGGTCGCATGTATGACGGGAGGCCCGGTTTCAACATGCCGCCTCCGCCGCCTGGACAGCATCAGCCGTACAACCCCAAGTTGCACGCTCACATCGCTGCAGGGCAGACGGTGGCGATTCCGCCCCCGCCCCCGCCCAGCGACCAGATGAGTGCAACCTATATACCCCAGGGCGACACGTACGGTGAAGGCGTGGGTATTCCCGCCTTTGGAGTCGAAGATCCAAACCTGACCGCCAGCTCACAGGCGTCGTGGTCCGTTAAGACGCCGTTAAGTGGCACCGAGACCAATACGACTACCCCGATGGACGATCCCAACCCGAGGGATCGCCTGTACACGAACAACGCCCTCCAGTCGCGCGGTGTCTCCAATGCCTCCAACCAGACCTCGTCCAGCTCCGCGAGTTCCTCTGTGATTTCCATCCCGCCGGAAGCCGCCTCCCAGTGGCCCCTGGACACGGTCCTGATTTGGTTGGCCAAGAACCAGTTCTCCCGAGACTGGCAGGAGACGTTCAAGGCTCTTAACATCCATGGAACCCAGTTCCTGGAGCTCGGCACCACCCGCGGCCGCGGCAACTCCAGCATGATGCACCAGCAAGTATACCCCAAGCTCGCGAGGGAATGCACAGACAGCGGCGCCGGTTGGGACCAGCCGAGGGAACGAGAGGAAGGTAAACGGATGCGACGCCTCATTCGAAGCATCGTCACCGGCAAGAGCTCGACCTCGCACGCCCGCGCCGAGTCTCTTGGCGGCGCTCACGGAAACAGCATCCCAAGCGCCGGAACCGATCCCATGGACTCTCCCAATGTGCGTCCTGCTAAGTCTCCTCCCGATCCCCCGTCGCTGACTGCCGGCCAGACTCCCCTGAACGCTCCCGCCCCCGGCTTCGGCGGCCGACGCTTCTCGCAAGTGAGGTCGACCACCATGCCCGTCCCCCTGACCAGCTCTGACGCCGGCCACCGAAACGTCCTCAAGCACGTAGACACTGACGCAGCCCGACGCCACAGCCCCAACGCGAGCGAGTCGGGCGAAGGTGCGACGTTTCGCGGGGCTGCCGCGCGATCGGCGAGCCCCAATGGTAGCCCAAGTATCCCCCCAGCCCTCTTCACCTCCTCCACCACCCCCGTTCTCTCTGCGTCCCCCAATACCACAAAGGGCGGCCATCGCTCTCGGAGCAGCATGGACTCGGTATCCTCCAACGCCGCCATTTACGGATCTGGCGTGCCCAATGATGCCGCCTCCATGTTTAACCGCGGGATGAACCTCGGCGAGATTGTGCACGCCGGCCGCTCCCACGACATCCGCTCGCGGAGCTCTCCCCTCGACCCCGGTGAGAAGTCGGCTGGGGCAGAGACGCCGGCCTCGGCCAAGGATGGGAATCGCTTCCTCAGCTTTCTGTCTCGCAAGAAGAGGCAGAAGGACGACGGGGCGTATCCTTCCCCCGACGACATGGAGGGTTCCCCGACTTCGCCGCCCGGCAGCGTGAAACCCGTCGGGCTCGGAGTCAGGAGTGCTAACGGCAGCGATCCCAGCCTGGACCGGCCCGCTTCCAGTTGGGCGGAAGATAGGAACGGCCATCAACCGCATCAGCGACCGAAGCGGATCAATCCTGTGCGAACCTACGTCCTCGCGACCATGGACTACTGGCACTACCGAATGTGTGACATCACGGAGGCAGAGACGGCTGTCGAAATTCGCCAGGCCGTGTGTATGCACCTGGGCCTCCCCGACTTTGAGAATTCCTTGCTATACCTTACCGAGGTTGGCAGGTTTGATCACGCCGACCCTCTGGATGACCAGCGACTTGTCACTACCAAGCAGATCCGAGGCGATCCGGTGGGAAGTCTCAAGTTCTTCGTTACGCCTCCCGGGGTTCCTCCCGTAGTCACCAACCATTCCGCAAACCCCGTGCCATCATCGTTGGCTCCAGGTTACCTGGCCCCTGGATCCGATGACCCAAAACACAATCCGCGACAGCGGTCGAGCTCCTCACCCCCCACGTCCAGGTCCAACACGTTGACGGATGACAAGATCGACGAGAAGGCTCTCTCGCAAGAGGCGCTGACATACCGTGCCGAGATGGAGAGGAAGCAGCGCGAATATCTCGCGAAGCGGAAGCAGGTAGCAAACAAGGGCAGCCCGTCCGAGTCGGTCGGTCCAGGTATCACCGGCACCAGGGTCATCGATTTCGACCAACCTCGAAACTCGCCCTACGAGGACAAGCGACAAGACCAGCTCTTCCCCCAGAGACGGCCCCCGGCACCGCCGAGCGACCCCTCTGCTACTCTGATCAAGGCCAATTCGCTCAGCAAAAAGAGTGGCCACAACATGCGCAAGTCCGAGAGCGGCAGCTTCGACGGACAGCCTACCCCCAGACATCCTGCCACGTTTGACCAGATGGACATTGGCGAGAATGCAGACAAGAGCAAAAAGGCCAAATCTCCTCCGGCCGCCAGTCCGCCGCTCGGCATCGCATCGGCGCTCGTAGGAATGGGTCGGGGGTTGAGCGCCATCGGCCAAGTAGCGACGAAGAATGGCCGAGGAGTGTCCCCCAAGAGAGTCTCGACGCAGTCCAATTCTTCCAGCGAGCAGCTCCAGCAGCGAGGTAAGGCAACCAAGTCCAGCGTTGATTCAACCCGGCCCAGCACCGGCCACGGCAGTCCCAGCTTGGCGGCTGCGGTGCCCCAGAATCTCACATGGAACCGGGGCAACCTCCCGTTCGCCGTACCAGACTATTCGCCAGGCGGAATCCCCCTATTGCCCAGCGAGCGGCCCGTCTATGCATCAGAAGCTAAGAGTTACCCAACAGCGCCGAAACCCGTCTCCGAGGCCGACCCCGTCAGCCCCAGCTCGACGAGGCCCGCGAGGAGTTCGTTCCCGACGCCGCAGCGGAAGATGTCTTATGGCCCGGATCCCGACTTCCAGGACTCGGATGTGCAATTCACGAAGCCAGCGCCGCCGCCGCCTGCTAACGATGACAGCGACGACGACTCGGACGACGGCTTGTTCGCGATCCCCTTGGCGAACCGCAACAAGGGCAATGCCTCGGCCGAGGAGGCGCGGGGACGTGACGGTGGCCACGACAAGCCGCCGAACCTAACGATAAACACGACCCGGGCCAAGAAGGTCCGTTCAGTGGGCTGGGCGTCGCCGCAGATTATACCCAGCGCTGTCACGCCGAATCCCAACGACGACGACGCAGGCGTAGGGCCTTCGCGTGGAGCCCGATCTGACTCGTGGACTACCGACGAGAAGGACAGCAAGCTGAGTCGACGAAAATCGTTCATCGAGAAAGATGTCTGGGCCAACCGTCCTCCCACGGATGCCCTCATCAACAACCTCGACGACTTCTTCCCAAACTTGGATCTTGATCAACCGGTTCTAGAAGAAGGGGCCGACGGGGAGATGCCCCCGTCCCCAATCGCCGAGGGAGAAGAGAATTCCGGGGGCGCATCCAAGCCGGCGCCCGAGGGAGCGCAAGGCGTCCCTGCAGCCGAGCCCCCGACGGATGGTCTGCCTGCAGTTCCACCCAGCCGACAGCCGTCGCTGTACAACGATAACGACACGCTGGGCTCGGATGAATCCACGCTCAAGGCGCTGGAACGGCCGACGTCTGTGGCGCAGAGGAGTCTCCGCCGCTCTGGCGGACTTGGCCGCATGAAGTCGATCCGTGAAGTCGTGCGTGGCGCTCACGAGGGCAACCGACGCATGGCCAGCACGTCTCAGCGCGGAGGACAGGCCTCGGGCAACATCATGCGGCGGAAGAGCACCAAGATGTTCAACGCCAACATTGTGCAGATCCGTCCGGATCGGCGCGGCAGCATGATCATGCCCCAGATTCCTCAAGATACCATCCCCAAGAGGCAGACGACGTTCCGCTGGTTCAAGGGTCAGCTGATTGGCAAGGGCACCTACGGCCGCGTGTACCTCGGCATGAATGCCACTACCGGCGAATTCTTGGCTGTCAAGGAGGTCGAGGTCAACCCCAAGGCAGCGGGCGGCGACAAGCAGAAGATGAAGGGACTGGTGGCGGGACTGGACCAGGAGATTGACACGATGCAGCACCTGGACCACGTCAATATTGTGCAATATCTCGGGTGCGAGCGCAAGGAGACGAGCATCAGCATCTTCCTCGAGTACATCTCCGGTGGCAGCATCGGGTCGTGTCTTCGCAAGCACGGCAAGTTTGAGGAGTCGATTGTGGCGTCGCTGACGCGGCAGACGCTTTCCGGACTCGCGTATCTGCACCGAGAGGGCATTTTGCACCGAGACTTGAAGGCGGACAACATCCTGCTGGATGTGGACGGAACTTGCAAGATCAGCGACTTTGGCATCTCCAAGAAGACGGACAACATTTACGGCAACGACAAGACGAACAACATGCAAGGGTCCGTGTTTTGGATGGCGCCCGAGGTGATCCGATCGCAGGGCGAGGGCTACAGCGCCAAGGTGGACATTTGGAGTCTCGGCTGCGTGGTGCTGGAGATGTTTGCGGGCAAGCGACCGTGGGCCAAGGAGGAGGCAGTCGGCGCCATCTACAAGATTGCCAACGGCGAGACGCCGCCGATCCCGGAGGACATCCAAGGGATTCTGGGGCCGCTGGCGGTGGCGTTTATGATGGATTGCTTCCAAGTGTAAGTGTCTGGGCGACTCGATGGCCGTGGAATGGAAGCTGACAGCAAACAGTAACCCCTACGATCGTCCAACGGCGGACGTGCTCCTCTCGCAGCACCCGTTCTGCGAGCTCGATCCCAACTTCAACTTCCACGAGACTTCACTATACGCCAAGATCAAGCCGATGCAGAAGGAAGCGGCGAAGCCACCTCAGTAAAGGGTGACGGACGGCTCGGAAGAGAGGGACAGCATTTTTGTTTTGTTTGGCAATATTTGATTGGGATATCACAGACTTTTAAAAGAAAGCGAGGCGACGGTGTCGGTTTCTCTGGGAAATGGCGGGCAGGTTATCATAATGAAGGAGGCAGACATGGGCGTTCTTTTTGTCCGAAGCTGCGGCGCTCGGGCGGTAACGGATTTACGCATGAAGGGGTACGATTGGGATGAATAAAGGGCCCCCGATTGCGTGGACGATAGAAACGAGCGTGGACGCGCAGCGAGCTCGGACGCAGTGATTCCGAGAGGGAACACAGACAGTAAGAAGGAATATTTGACGTTCGGGTGCGATAGGGTCAATTGTGAAGTTTGTGAGGAACGAATGGGGAAATGCGGAAGCATTGGCTCCGTCACGGTGACGAGGATGAGGCGCTCGGAAGAAGACATAATTAAGCTTGAACCGAACTGGGTTGTGAGTGCGGGGGACGAACATGTCAACCTTCGTATTGAAACGCGTGAGAGGAGCAGTTCGTCTGTCGGGCAGCGGTTTGGAATACCGGTACGTCTTGTACGAGAAGAGCGCGTCCGGAAGCAGGGCGAAGTCGTGTGTGTTTCAAACCGACCGACCCCCTGGATTGGACTTGGACTGAGGGAACGGGATACTCAATGGGGAAAGGCGGACGGCATTGCGCACGGGTTTGACGGGGTGCATACATTATACGTGGAGATTTGCGTCTTTGCGCCGTGCGCGCGTCGATCAAGGGAATGGATGAGGAGGGACCAACAGAAGAGGAAGAGGGAGTCGGATAAGCAGCCGAGTTTCGGAACGCTGCGGTAGGCAGTGAAGCATGTGTCCACACAGATTAGTTCTTCCTTTTTTTTTTTTTTTAGTTTTGAAGCTTAGGATAGAGAGGAATGACACGAGAGCATGTGATTATATTCTGACGTTTTAGGATGTTTTTCTCCCCCCCTTGCCGTGTTTGCCGTCGGCGCAATTGACCCTATCGATAATTGACTTCCATGGGAAAACGTGGTGTGGGATTCGGTTCCACGGATAGAGGTAGCATCTTTTTTTTATTTTAGCTTTTTTTTGCCCAACACGGCTGCAAAGTACGTACCACCCGGACGGACCTTGGGCGATTGAGGTGGTGACACCGACATGATAAGAAGTATAATAATCCCAAATGTGTCCAGGTAGTAGGTAGAGTTTCTTGGATGCCGTATAGGGCGGACGGACGAGATGGCCACGTCTGCACCTCCAAGGGGTGGGAAAAAAGGGATTTTTGGTTTTCTAAAAGCGGCCGAAACCTTTGTCCTCGTCAGCAGTTGGACGTATTCGATCCAGCGCCTTCAATAGACTCCTGTGCACTCAAATTATCCCCCCTGACGAGAAATCGATGGCCTCCTCGCTCCATGCCGAATAGGGCCCCCTAGTGGCCCGCGGCGCTGCTTCTAGCGCCCTCGTCGTCCCCATAGCGTCCCTCTCCCACTGTAGCTGCCAGGGGAGGGGGGGAGGGGGCCGTCCCCATCCGTCCCTGAGTCCGCGTCGAATCCCTGTCCCCTCCTCTCTCTCTCCTTTCCGCGTCCCTCTCTTGTTTCCTCTTCCCATTCCCAAATCCCAAATTCCTTGGCTCCCTTTTTCGTCGTGTGCGTTTCTTCTCTCTCCTTCGAAACATTCGTTTTTCTTACCCCCCCCCCCTCTCTCTCTCTCCGACGGCGACAAGATCCCCTCGGCGAGACATGTCGACCTCGTAATCGGTAAAACGAGACAACATACACCCATTGATCCCAATACGCGATCACTTCAACGAACCCTCCGTCTGAACACAAACGTCCCCCCCCTCCCCCGTCCATCTCTCCCCCTCGTGCTTCCGCAAGTCTCGCCTCGGCGAGCCACCCGTTTCCGCCCACGATGCGTGGCAGACGATACAGACTGTACACGATATGCGCCGTCGTCGTCGTCTTCCTCCTCTACCGCACCCTCGAGAACTCGTGGGCCCTGTCCAACGGCGCCGACTCGCTCGACAACATCAACAACCCGCCTCCCAATGGCCCCGGCGACGGCCAGCCCCCGCCGCCGCCTCCGCCTCCGCCCGCGGGTGGTGAGTCCGAGGGCCCCCCCGACAAGGTGACGGCCGGCGGCGGCCTGCTGGGCGACGAGCAGGACATTGAGAGGGAGCTCGAGCTCGAGTACGGGCTGACCCCCGAGGACAAGGCCGAGAAGGCTTCTCAGAAGCAGGATTCTCAGAAGCAGAAGACGTCTGGCGACGATGCGTACGGCTCCTCCAAGGACTCCTCCAAGGACTCCAAAGACTCCTCCAAGAGCTCCTCCAAGGATACCTACAAGGACTCTACCAAGGACACCTACGAGGACTCTACCAAGGACACCTACAAGGACTCTTCCAAGGACTCTTCCAAGGACTCTTCCAAGGACTCTTCGTCCGACTACACCGGCAAGGACTCCACCAAGGAGGACAAGAACACTCCCAAGGTCCATTGGTCCGACCCCCCAAAGGACGACCACCAGCTTGACCACTCCCAGGAGGACAAGGAATGGGCCGCCAACCACTGGTCCAAGCCCAAGGAGAACTACCCCCTCCCCGCCGCCTCCATCGCCTCCATCCCCACCGGCACCCCCAAGAAGATCCCCAAGATCCAGGCCGAGTTTGGCACCGAGACGGAGCGCGTCAAGAACAAGCGCCTGTACCGCCAGGGCCGCGTCAAGGGCGAGCTGGAGCGCGCCTGGTCCGGCTACCGCAAGTTCGCTTGGCTGCACGACGAGCTGCTCCCCGAGAGCAACGGCCAGAAGGATCCTTTTTGCGGCTGGGCGGCCACCCTGGTCGACTCGCTGGACACGCTGTGGATCGCCGACATGAGGGACGAGTTTGACGCGGCCGCTAATGCCGTTGCCAAGATCGACTTTACCTTCACCACCAGGTCTGATATCCCCGTCTTCGAGACCACCATTCGCTATCTGGGCGGCTTGCTCGCCGCCTACGACCTCAGCGGTGGCGCCAAGGGCAAGTATCCCATCCTTCTCAAGAAGGCCGTCGAGCTGGCCGAGGTGCTCATGGGCATCTTCGACACGCCCAACCGCATGCCCCTCCTGTATTACCACTGGCGTCCCCCTTACTCGTCGGAGCCTCACCGAGCCGGCCAGGTCGGCATCGCCGAGCTCGCCACTCTCTCCATGGAGTTTACCCGCCTGGCGCAGCTCACCGACACGGCAAAGTACTACGACGCCGTCAACCGAATCACGGATGCGCTGGTCAAGATGCAGAAGGACGGCGAGACGGACGTGCCCGGCCTGTTCCCCGAGAAGATTGACGCTTCCGGCTGCAACAGGACCGCCGTCACCACCAAGTCCAGCCTCAGCAAGGACGCCCAGAAGCAGTTCGACGCCGACGACGTGGATGCCGCTCCCGAAGGGTACAAGGCCGGTTCCAGCAAGAAACTCAACGCCCGGGCCGCCATTCCACCCCCGGGTCCCGATGCGGAGGAGGCCGAGGATGCCAAGAAGGGTGACTGGTTGACCACGGCGGGCCCTGCTCTGAGCAAGGAGCTGGACGAGGAGGAGACCAGGAACAAGGGACGCACGCCTCCCCTGGCGGCGGACGGAACCAAGACCGAGTGGGAGTGCGTCGACCAAGGTCTCGTCCCGGCCCAGTGGGGTAGCGGCATGTACCACGTCGGAGGATCTCAAGATTCCGCCTATGAGTACTTCCCCAAGGTATGTCGAGGTTCTGCAGCCGTGGTTTCGAAGCGCTAATTCGCAATAGCAATACCTCCTGCTGGGCGGTCTCGAGTCCAAGTACCAGAAGCTGCACGAGGATGCCGTCGACGCCATTGACAAGCACCTGCTGTACCGGCCCATGATCAAGAACACGGGCGACTGGGACATTCTCTTCCCTGCCAAGCTCACCAAGACGGGCTTGAAGGATCCCAAGTTCAGCACGTCGCACGAGATTGCGCACCTGACGTGCTTCATCGGAGGCATGTACGGCCTGGGCGGCAAGATCTTTAACCGGCCCGAGGACATCGAGAGGGCCAAGCAGCTCACCGACGCCTGCGTCTGGGCCTACCAGTCGACGACGACGGGTCTGATGCCCGAGTTTGCCCACCTGGCCGACTGCCCGACGCTGGACAAGTGCAAGTTCAACCAGACGTACTGGTACGAGCTGCTCGACCCGTCCAAGGAGTGGCGGGAGAAGGAGGTTGCCAAGTGGGAGGAGGCCGAGGCCGACAGGGCCCAGGTCGCCAAGAACAAGGAGAAGCTCATGGAGCAGGCCAGGGAGAAGGCCAAGGTCCAGGAGGACGCGCCGGACCAGGACGGCGCCGACTACAGCAAGTACTCGGAGAGCAAGAGCTCGAGCTCGAGCTCCAAGTACGGCAGCTCCGACGACAAGACCTACGGCTCCAAGTCGACCGACGACGACGCCTACGACTACAAGACTTCCAAGGACAAGTCCGACTACTCTTCCGATTCCAGCTACAAGTCCTCCAAGGACGACTACAAGTCCGGAAGCAGCTCCGGCTACAAGAGCTCCAGGTACGATGATTCCGACGATACGTCGTACAAGTCGTCCAAGGACACGACGTCTGGGTCTGGCAGTTCCAAGGACAAGACCTACGACTACCTGAACTCGGACGACGACGGCTCCTCGTACAAGTCGTCCAAGAGCAAGTCTTCCAGCGACGAGACATCGGACGAGAAGACGTCGGGATACAAGTCGACCGAGGGCAAGAGCCCCGCGTACGACTCCAAGGACACCAGTTCATATGGCTCTTCCAAGGACAAGGACTCCGACTACGACTCCAAGGATGGCAGCTCGTACGGATCCAAGGACTCCAGCTCGTACAGTTCTTCCAAGGACAAGGTCTCCGCCTACGATTCCAAGGACACCAGCTCGTATGGATCCAAGGACACGACTTACGACAAGTCTTCCAAGGATAGCAGCTCCGACTACAAGTCCAAAGACACGAGCTCGTACAGCTCTTCTTCGGATAAGGACTCCGACTACGACTCCAAGGACACCAGCTCGTACGGTTCCAAGGTCTCGAGCTACGGGGACAAGTCTTCCGACAGCACTTCCGACTACAAATCCTCCAAGGATGGCTCGTCCAGCTCGTCCAAGGGCTCGAGCTACGACAAGTCTTCCAAGGATTCAAGCTCTAGCTATGACAAGTCTTCCAAGGATTCGAGCTCCAGCTACGACAAGTCTTCCAAGGATTCGAGCTCCAGCTACGGGTCCAAGGACACCAGCTCGTATGGATCTTCCAAGGACTCGACGTCGGACTACAAATCTTCCAAGGGGTCCAGCTCCGACTACTCCAAGGATTCCAGCTCCGACTCCAAGTCCTCCAAGGACACCACCTCTTACTCGGGCTCGTCCAAGAGCTCGTATGGAGACGACTCCAAGGATGCAAGCTCGGACAGCTCCGACGACGCCAGCTGGGACCTCAAGCCAAAGGCCGTCACGGAGCAAAAGTTTTCTCCCCTGGCAAAGCGAAACGGCATCCCCATGCCCGAGCTGGACACGGCCATGTCGGCGCCCAAGGGCGAGAGCGGATCCGAGCTCCCCGACTCCCTCAAGAAGAAGCTGGGCAAGGAGAACAGATGGCTGGACAAGGACGAGCCCGAGGACAAGTCGGACTCCGACTACGTGGCGCCTCCGCCGTCGGAGCCCCCCAACCGAAAGCCCACGACGCACGAGGAGTACGTCCAGAACAAGCTGGAGACGGAGAAGCTGCCCTATGGATACGTGGACATTGCGACCCCGTCCTACCTGCTTCGGTATGTGGCCCTATGTGAAGTTGTTGGATAGTTTACTAACACGCCGCAGACCCGAGGCCATCGAGTCCGTCTGGTACATGTACCGCATCACGGGCGACGCCGAGTGGATGGACAAGGGCTGGACCATGTTCGAGGCGACGATGAAGGCTACGCGCACCGAGTACGCCAACAGCGCCATCGACGACGTCATGGCGTCCTCGCCGGGCATCCGGGACTCGATGGAGAGCTTCTGGACGGCCGAGACGCTCAAGTACTACTATCTCCTCTTCTCGGAGCCCGACCTGATCAGCCTGGACGAGTGGGTGCTCAACACGGAGGCGCACCCCTTCAAGCGGCCCACGGCGTCGTCCATGGAGAAGGAGACGGAGACGGAGACGGAGGCGGACGTGGGTGAGGACGACCAGTAGACGCTGTAATTTCGGGCTGTCGTCTCATGAAACGAGGGGTGCCAATCTTTTTGTGTAACATGACGGGGGCCTTTGGGTTAAGGGATGTACATCAAGCAGGAGCGCAGGACCAAAAGAACTGCCGGCGTTTTTTTTTTTTTCATTTTTCGGGGGAAGGGTTGTTGTCGCTTTGCAGGGTCGGGAAATATAGGAATGGCCCTGTCGAGGGAACACGCACACAACACAGGCAAGGCAACGCAACGCAACTTGTTTTAGACTATGGGTATAACTTAATGCAACGCTTTCGAGCAAGCTCTGTTCTGGCTGGTATTTGGATGATTGACAAATCACGTCTGTAGGCGAAGTCCGTGGGCGAAGAGTGAAGGTTGGGTCAAACCCGGAGGCAGAGTGGCAAACAGACGAAAGGGAAAACCACAAACAAACATGATGCTTCTAACACGTGCCCCCCCAGAAGAGGTCCTCCATCTGGCCCTCCCTGACCAAGGATATAAAAGGCGCACAAGTTCCTTCTGTTCCCTGGTCTTCTCCAACCCATATAGCATCTATATACACCGACAACACCTTCATCCATCAGCATCAATTACCATTATATATAGACACCCGTGCAGCCCGCCGACCACTGCCCGTCTCTCCGGGATCCCTCCCACCGGCCCTCACCACACCGACCAATGGGGCCAAGGGGACACACGCCTGGAAACGTCCGCCCGTTTGTGCCTCGACAGGCAATTCTCCCGCCGGGCCACTCTCCTCCCGGACCTTCTCCTGCTGCTGCTGCTCGCTCTCCCGCTCCGAGTACCCTCGCTCTGAGTGCTCTCGCCGTGACTATCCGTAAGACTCTAGATAGTGAAGCGGGAATGACGGTACTATATATATTAGAACCCCCTTTTCCCTCGCCCGACAAGGTATGTTCCCCCCCCCCCCCCCTTTTTCCTCACACCCAACTAAACTAAACACATCGTCACAAAGCTCAACTACAAGAAGCACTTCGTCTCCGAGGACGACTTCGAGGCCTAACAACAACGACCGACTGTTGCATAGATACCCATATAATCGTGGCCCTTGGCCCACAAGCCCCTGAGACGAGGGCAATTTGCCATGAAAGGATTAGGAGGACTAGGAAGGGCGCAAACTGGCGGGCATGTTAAGGCAGGTCCGTTCTTTGAGGTATTTTGCTCATGCCTGCGGTCGACGCTGAAGACAATGTCAAACTCCGTCAGCATAACAAGTCCTCGAGTATCTTTGTGATATACTTGCCTCACTTGAAGCTTACAAGTGTCCTTAGAATAATCAAAGAGTGGGTTCAATCGCAATGCAAGTTGGAGACGGTGAGCTGGGTTGTGTGTATATAATATAATTGTCTTGACTATCTACTAGTAAAGCACCATGAAATTCATGATGGCAAACAACACCTTTCCAGACATCCCCTTCCATTACCTGAACCAAGACCTTCCAATTCAAACAGGCACGTCGTGTATAGCCTGTCTAAAACATGATTCCATCGCATGCACGCACACAAAAGCAAAAAAGCAACTTGAAAAGCATTTGTTAATACATGACGTCTTTTTCCTCCTCGGTTGAAAAACATCTCCAAATCGACCCGACGTGTCCTTCTCCCCTCTCTGCGTCCTGAAAACAAAAGCAGACATATCCATCCATTTCCCGTCGTGTCGGTATCTCAGATACATCTTTCGTAGCGCGTGCCGCCGTCGTGTCTCGGTGAGTCCTCCACGGTGTCGTTGCCTTCCTCTCTGGTGTGGTCTATATGCAGCAACGAAGAAAAGCATTGCTCGTGCCTCGACTTCTCTCCCCAGCCGTGCCCGGTCGTCCATGATATCTGCATGGTCGTCGAGCTGAGCCATGGTATCCTTGGCGTATTATCGGCTTGTAGGTCGAGCTGGCCGTCCAAGTGACGAGACTTGATGTGCTCGTGTGTAACCATCCACCTCGACGTCGTGACGAAAAAAATTATCAAAACGCAATCGTTTTGAACCAAGCAAAAACAAGATCCGTTGAACGCCGATGCTTATGCACCCCCATTGCCGTTGTTTGTCATCTTACCAGCGCCGCGTCTGTCGAAGCCATTCATGGTCGGCATATGTACAAGTAAAGTCCCCATCTCGTCGTCGTCTTACTTTCTCCCTCGGGTGGTGCGCTACACCATGGCACTGAGGACGCTCATGCTGAGAATCATGACGAGTAAACCGATGGTAACGATGATGAGGAGCGCGAACGAGAACCAGCCAAGAACCATGGCGCTGGTACCGACACCGCTCCTGACAGCTCCGTTTCCGAAATCTTGCGCAATCACCGACGCCGCCACCGACGCCGTGTGCTGCCATAGCACCGACACCAGCACAAAGATGGACGCGACGAAGATGATGGCGAGGGCGATTTGCGAAACGAAGCGTGATGGGAAGGGCTTAACTTCTCGCTCGGATCCCTCAGAGTCCTCCTCCTCGTGCCATCCGGGGAAGGTGGCGAGAAGGAGAAGACAGACAAAGGCGAAGATGATGGCGATGATGCTATTGACTGTCAGTATGACTCGGCGGTTCGAGGGCTGCAACTCACATCAAGTAGGGAAACACAATCATGTCCTTGAACTGAGCGGCCAACCAAATCAGGTTCAACGGATCTTGGTCGACTGACACCTCCTTGGCGAGGGCCGTAGCATTGTTGCTGCACAACCAGGAGCCGCCGTCGGGGTTGACGCAGATACCAAAGTAGCCGACGCGAGCTGCGAGATGAGCGTCGCCGGCAATGTTCTCGATGGCCGTGTGCACATTGTAGTCCACCTGAGCTGTATCAGGCTTCGCAGTGTACGACTTGTAGTAGAGCGAGAGCAGGAAAATATCGGGTATGAGTGGTGATGAAGATGAGCATCCTGCTAATAGTAGGGCTGAGAGCATGTTAGCGGGGGGACTTGGGATGAGAGCCAGCAAACTTACAGAGTAGGATGATGGCCACGGCAATGAGAATCATTAGCACGTGGTGGTATCCAAGGAATGGTATAAAGCCTAGGAACAGGTCAGCCATGTGTTTGAGACGAGCAGCTCAGAAACACGTACGATACCATCCCACTTGGAACTTGGGCATTCTCGAGCTCGAGCTGCTGCTCGAGGTCGTGCCCGACTCGTCTGATGTGCCCATGTTGAGCGAGTGTGGTACCAGTCCTCCTTATCGGTTCGATTCTTGTGATTCAACTCCAGAATGAGGGAAGCGGATAGCACACCCACGCCCGTCCT
Organism: Thelonectria rubi; assembly: GCA_013420875.1. NCBI lineage: Eukaryota > Fungi > Ascomycota > Sordariomycetes > Hypocreales > Nectriaceae > Thelonectria > Thelonectria rubi. Next base: position 14,628 of record WMHX01000277.1, read on the forward strand.
CTTGGGGAGGAGTGACGATCGGGTTGCTGGGCGACGCCGCTGAGCGTAGTGACGGCGTCTTGGATTCGTAGCCGTATGACGCCGGATTTGATGCCGTGGCGATGGTTGGGGTTCCTCCGCCTGTCTCGGGTAGCGAGCGGGATCCTTGCACAGTTCTGTCGCGATGGAATGCGGGAAGACGTGTTTCTAACTCGAATGCCGTCTGTCGCTGTGCAGTTGGAATGCGCGCGGGACGGAGCGTCGTCGGGAGGAGCAGCGAGAGAAAGCCGGAGCCTGTGAGTGAGAGTGAGAAAAGAGGGAGAGGGAGAGGTAAGTAAGAAGTTCAGGACAGCCTTTGCAAAAGCTGTTCGGCAAATGTAACTGCAACGACGACCTGTGACCAGAGTGAGTTTTGTCAAACCTTCCTGTGGTTGGCCCCTCTTTTTGCGAGATGGAAAGAGGAAGAGGGTTTGAGGAAGAGGATGAGGAGAGAAAGAATCTGTCAGGTCAGTTTCAGTCAAACAAGTCGGAATCAGGCACGGGAATCCGGCGAGTCGAGAGGTGATTGCGTGAGTGAGTGATATGTGGATGGATGGGAAACTTGAGTGTGTGTGGGATGTCACCCGCCTTTGGACCTTTTGGGGGAGACGATGCAGGTGCGCCCCAGCCACGTTTTATTTACCGGAGTTGGCAGGGCAACGATGACGCTCGGGAGTGGAGCCCAGACAGGCCCAGGGCCGAGTTTAGTGGACATTCAGTGGCACTCCAGCGTCCTTCAGCCGTCTTCAGAGGTTCCGTTGCTTCAGTGCTGCGCCGAATGTGGGGCCACTGGCGGGGCCACTCCCGGCACCGGGCAACCCGCGCCCTGGACGAGTCTCCAGGGGTTCAGGAGGAAGGAGGAGAGTTCCTTCTTTTTTTGGACGCTGCTTTGGAGCTGGTTGGCGGCAGGAGCTGAGCTAGGACGAGCGCGTCAAATCTACGAGGCAAATGAGTTTGCCCTTTGTTTTCCTGGGACTCCAGATCCTTGTCGCACAAATGATCTGCCATGCATCTTTTCTCCCTCGACAACGACACCACTTGTGGCCTCGAGCATGACGGCCTGCTCAACGGCCTGCTCAAAGACCTGCAGCCATCACCCAACCGTCGACTGTTCTCGCCGTCTCGCCTCGTAAAATACTGGTCATTCCTCGGCCGCGGAGTCGGTCGCCAAGCAGCCTCCAGCCAAGCACCGTTTGCCGCGTCCAGGCCCCGACCGGCCCGACCGGGGTACCACCACTGCCAGTGCCGTTGTCGTGACGATTGGGTTGGCGTCGTTTCGACGGGGATCTCCCCTTCCAAGGACGAAGCTTCCCCGGCAGCGTCGGTGTTCCTTGAGCCGTCGTCGTCCACGTAAGAATGGGCGCACAGATGCCAATATTCGTACATGGGCGTCTTTAGCTGCTCCCTGATGGAGGGAAACACACCGAACCCATCTCGCTCCGCCTCGTATTTGTCCCTCATGCTCCGAGGCCAGGAGGCCACCAGAGGCCACTTCGCAACCCACCCAATCAATCCCTTGCCTCTTAAACCTCAGGTCGACCAAGGCTCTCTTGGCGACTCCGAGGTAATTTCTGGCTGTTGCGTACAAGACGAGCGACCGTCCACGTCTGAAACGGCCCAAATTCCCTGCCCAGTCTTCTCGGTTGGTCACGGCCGAATGCAGCCATTCGCAGCTCTTAACTAGCTGCCCAAGCCAGCACATCAACATCCCGCCGTCGTTCAAGACACCACAATGTATCCGTCGAAAAGTTGACTTTGTGACTTTGAAAGACTTGTCGTCGCATTCAATGTCTTTTATGTGCTGAAATTACTATCAAATACTCCCCTTCGTAGCTATATTCGTATACCGAGTAATTGCATACTGACGTCCGTGGGGCATCCTGGCATCCTCACACGTCATCCTCATTGGAGATTCCAACCGTCGCAACAATTCCACAAGAATGGCATCGAGAGTCGACCCCTCGCAAGGCACCTCCCTCGACATTCGTGTCGAGGACTTCCTCGACGATAAGCTCCAGTCCGCCGTAGACCTCGAGGACCTGACGTCTCTCCTCGCCAACGTCGAGGTCCAGCGCAACCAGCTCCAGTCCCAGCTCGACGACGCCATCCAGGAGCTCGAGCAGGCCCGTCGCAGCGCCTACGACCGCCAAGACGTCATCGCCGAGCGCATACAAGACTTCCAGAAGCTCCAGGAGAGCATCGCCGGCCGCCAGCAGGTCGCTGCCAGCACCGAGGCCCCCGACCAAGCCATTGCCAGGTACAAGGAGTACTTTGACAAGATCAAGAATGTCGAGCTGGCCCAGGACTACCTCGTCCTCCTCCAGGACGTAGAGAAGCACCGCGCCGAAGCCCGATCCCACCTGCCCAAGAGCCCGAAAGACGCCCTCGAACCCTACACCAGGCTGAGACAGCTCGTGACCACGCTGAGGAGCCTGCCGGCCCAGGATGGCCTGCACCTGGTCGACTACGTCGAGAGGGTGACGGAGTCGCTGTGGGATGACATGAAGAAGATCATGTCCACAGAGCTCGAGGTGATTCTGAGGCAGAGGAAATGGCCCCAGGTCGATCCCGAATCGGAAATGGACGACGACTGGATCAATTCGTTCGAAAAGCTCCTCGACCTTCAGCTTCCCGAAATTCTATACAGCCCGGGCCCGGTGTCGCTGCTTCCTGTAGACGTCATGTCGAGCATCTTCGTCACCGAATTCCGCTACCATTTCATGAGCGACAAGCAGACGAGCGCGCCCAAGGCATTCGGCTCCCACTGTCTCCCCTGGTTCCTCTCGCTGATGGAGAAGTGGGAGAGCTTCTTCCGCAACAACCTGGGCCACCTGCTGGCCTCCAAGTTCCACGACACGCCTGCCGCGGAAAACATGGCCTACATCGACCCCGTCTGCGCCCTGGTCACCGCCATGCTGCCCGTCCTTCGGGAGAAGACGACGGCCCTGGCCGAGGATGCCGTCAAGAGTCCCCCGTTCCTGAGCGGCTTCCTCTCCCAGCTCATGGCCTTTGACAACAAGGTGCGGCAGAGATTCCGCTACGATGGCGGAGACGCCGAGAACGGCTGGCCGGGCTTGAGCACGCCCATCATTGACGAGCACTTCGACACGTGGTTCCAGGCAGAAAAGGATTTCGCTCTCGAGCGGTTCCAGACCATCATGGCGTCGCAGGACAGCCGCAACATTGACTACGACCACGCCGGCAAGGGCAAGATGAAGCCCACGTACGCCGCAGTCCAGGTGACGCACCTGCTCAGGTCGATCACGGCTCAGTATGCGAGGGTCCGCAACTTCAAGCAAAAGATCCGCTTCCTGATTGGCATTCAACTGGAAATCCTCGACGGCTTCCACGAACGTCTCAGGGGCTCCCTCGAGGCATACCAGTCCATCACGTCGACTCTGGGAAGGACGCTGCATGGCGTCACCAAGGAAGAACTGGCCGCTCTCGAAGGCACCGGTGTCCTCGAGACGCTCTGCAAGGTGATTGGCAGCGCCGATCACATCGTCAACACCCTGAAGGAATGGAGCAACGAAGAGGTTTGTCGACCCCCTCGCGACGCACATCACAGCTAACCCAGGTGCAGTTCTTCGTCTCGCTATGGGACGAATTACAGACGCGGGCTTCCAGTCGCCAGAGCGCGGGCATCACAAGCTCCCTCAGCTACGACGACGTCAGGGGCCGCACGTCGTCTGCGGTGGGCCACGAGAGCGACGACGGCGCCCTCTTTGACGAAACAGTCGCCGCTTACACGCAGCGTCGCAAGGCGGCCCTGGACCTCCTCGTGGGCGCGCTGGTAGACGCCAACGCCAAGGCGTTCCGTCCCTACACGCACAAGGTCCAATGGACCACTGTCGGCGACATGGCTGTCCTCGGTACGTCACCCAACCCCCTTGTGCGTGTCTACCCCCCCTTTTCTAACTCCCCCCAGACAACGACTCCGTCACCCCCGAACTCGACGAGCCCGTCCGCGTCCTCCGGCGCAACCTGGAGTTCCTCGCCCGCGCTCTCTCGGCCGCCGCCTTCCGCCGCGTCTGGCGCGACGCCCTCGCCAAGCTCCAGGACCTCCTCTGGCAGGACCTCCTCGTGCGCCAGACCTTCACCACGTACGGCGCCGCCCAGCTCCTCCGCGACGTGGCCGTCCTCGGCGCCCTCGTCGACCGCTACATGCCCGCCGGCTCCGCCGCCCTCGACGCCCTGCACGAGGGCTGCCGCCTGCTCAGCCTCCCCGTCGAGGCCGGCCCCGAGGGCGCGCTGACCCTCAAGGCCGCCAGCGATCGCGTCTTCACCGACAACGACCAGGCCCGCGGCGTGCTGGACGAGATGGGCCTCGAGGCCATCTCGCCGCCGAACGCGAGGAATATCCTGCAGCGGAGAGTAGAAAACAGCGAAAACGTAGGGTGGTAAAAAAAGAAACGGTGGAAGGTTTTTTTTTTGGGTATTATGTAAAAGAAGATTCCCCGTCATGCCCTTCTAAATATCTACCTCGATGTACCGCTCTTTCGCGATTTTTGATGTTGAATCCTCTACATGTGTTCCAACGGAGCCAAGCCTTCCTTGGGCCATGTGTGCTCAAAACTTCCCAAACGCAAATTTCCCCCATTTCCCTCCAGTTCCATTTATACGCAAAAAAAACTTTGACAAAGGAGTACCTTAGTCGAGAGCCCTCAGCGTCATCTCGACGACGGCAAAGGTGCCGGCGCTGACGGGCATGGCTCGGAGCAGCGTAGGCCCGATGCCCTTCCAGAAGCCGCGGGCGCCGTCGGCGCGCCAGACGGTGGCGAAGCAGTGGCGCATGGAGCGGTACTTTTGCTCGGGGCCGAAGCCGTCCGTCTGCATCTTGCTCTTGACCACGTCGAGCGGGTAGCTGGCGAGCCAGAGCACCTCGCCGGCCAGGCCGCCGTAAAAGGCCACCTTGTAGCCGGGGATCTCCTTGCGGTCGACGCGGTTGCGGGCGGCGTCGGCGTTCATGAGGTACTCGAAGGAGGTGAACCACGAGCCGTAGGCAAAGGCCTCGCGCCAGACGGTGACGGCCTGGCCGCGGTAGACGCCGGCGAGCAGGCCGTCGCGGGCGCCCACCTTGCGGATGCAGTCGAGCGGGCCGTCGTACAGGCGGGCGGCGCCGTGGGGCTGGCTCTGGAGGCGGATGCGGATGTGCTCGATGGGGCCCGAGAGGACCGAGTTGGCGACGCCGGCAAAGGCGCCCGCTGCCGCGTACTCGGGGTACGACAGGTCGCCGGGGCGGCCGGCCGCGCGGTTGCGCTCCTCGAACCACCGGCGCGCCTTGTGGAAGGCCCCGAACTGCACCGACACGCACGCGCCGATGCCGATGAGGGGCGTGAGCGTGCCCTTGTAGAAGGCGAGGCCGCCCTCGTTGCGGTAGATGGAGGCGGCGGCGTTGAGGGCCGACGAGTATTGCGACGACGTTTGGAGGCGGACCTTGACAATGTCAAAGGGTTGGCCTAGAGGAGAGAGGTGTGGTCAGTCGCGTTCGTTTGCAGAGCCATCTCCCCCTCGACACGAAACCCGGTTGGCTGTGGCAGTTCCCCAGCTCTTTCATCTGATCTTGCATATCTCCCTCATCTCAGATCCTCAGGGTCCCGAGCCCACCACCCGCCGTCGTCGTCCCCTGCCGCGACGCACACCCACGTCCCGCAATCAATCGAAACTTACCGAGCAGGACCTGTGCGATTCCTCCTACGGCGCCGGAGAACAAGTCCTTTGCCACCTGGACGCCGCTGCCCTGCTGCGGCGCCTCCACCTCAATGGCTGGAGCGTCCATGTTCGTTTTCGAGCCCCACGGACTTTGCACGGAGATGTTTCGCTTTTCGAGTTGAAAAGACCCAATTGATCAATCAAGATTGATGGAACCGCGATTGGACAGTCGGAGCGCGGCTCAAATGGTCGTAGGACACGAAACAAGGACAAGAAAAAAAGGGAGCGCTGACAGAAAAAAAAATTGATAATGTATAATCAAAGGACCGGTCAACGGAAGGCGCCTCCAGATATCAAATCTGGGGTTGCGGAGGGTGCCCGGCAAATGACGTGCTAAGATTACAAAGCCCGTTACCGGCGCAAGATATGCAAGTAACCCGACCGAACTGCCTTCCTATATGCATAATTCGAGATCTCGAGATTTCCATCCCGAGCGAGATAAGCTTTTTTGTGCGGCCCCTGATGAAAAGGCCACGAGGGGATGAAAAGCAAAAACCAACCGTGATCCATGCTTGGACCGAGTTTTGTCACGTCCTTGTCGCGCTTCACTCTGGCACCGACGTCCCGGGGCCACAGATTAGGCAGTCCTTGCCGAGGCCGGTCAACTCGAGACCGGAAGTCGGCCTCATCGCCGCGCGAGTTTCGGTTCGTTACACCGAGCGCCCGAAGCTCCCTTGTTTGTCAGGCGGCATGGCATGCCGAGTTTCACTCAGCGGTGCACTCTCCAATATTGGTCTGTTCATTCAAAATTCCCATTCAAAATGCGCGAGGTCAATGCTCTCGTTCTATTCTCGTTAGATGCCTCTATTCAAAGAACCTCTATCGTCAACATTGTACTTTTGACATGTATAATCCATCTCTTCCCCCCCCCCCACACAACGATTCTCCCTTTCAGTATCGCCGGACACCCGCCTTGTTATCCTTGACGTCGTTCTGTGCTTGAGCGTGCTGCTCAATCGCCTCCTTCAGCTTCCCAATCACTTCAGGTTGGTTGCTAAACGCTGTCTGGAGAATCGACTCCATTTCCGCCTCCACCTTCGCAATTGGCTTGACTCCGGTTTTCCTATTGCGAGAGTCGTTCGTCAGCGTACCCCACCGCTGCGTGAAGGCGTAGATGGATTGTCGGAGCAGTTCGTCCAACTGCTCGTTCATGTCCTCCACCGTCAACGTCTTGGCTGTTACCGAAGGAGTCCCCCTTGACCACAGTGAGCCGCTGATGATGTTGGAGAAGAACCCGACCCAGTTTTGCGGGCTCAGCGTATCCCAAATGTGCCCGAAATGTTGCATCGAGTTCGGATGATTCCTGATGTCGCCAATTTCTAGAGACACCAGCTCGTTCTTGATGATGAGCAGATTCTTCACCATGAAGAGATCTGCATCAGTGCCGTTCTTGAGATACCTCATTCTTGCTTCCGCCCGTTGAAGCACTTGGATCGTCTCTCTCACAATTCTGAACACGATGGCATTGTTCTTGGCCTATTCCATGGTTAGCCGTGCCACGTACCCTCGTCGGATCGACTTACTGCTCGCTCTTTAGGCATGCAATGTTCATACATGGCCAAAAGTTTGACCGCCTGCTTGACTAGGGGGTATGCATTTGACGACGCTACTCCGCCTATAACGGGACCAATCTTCAGTGAGCTATCCTGAGCCGAACCCTTGGTGATTGACTTGGTGACCTCGGCTTCAAAGGCGGCGTCCGTCATCGGCCAGAGATGGTGGACGAGCAGTTGAGAAGTGTACTGCTTGCTTTTTGTGAAAAATGGTGACTCCTCGTCATCCACTTCGGCGCCAAAATACTCATTTGTCAACCATCCAACAACATTGCATGCAGCTTGCAATGAGCCCGCCTGCAAGATTGGTTGGAGCGTCGTCATTATTGGCGTCAGGTTACCAGGGTGGGCAATGGTGGTATTGATGGCCTTGATGGACTGGAACACCGAGTCTGGCGATGTGTGCCAAGTCGGCTCGACGTCGAAGAGCCTCAGGAACAAGCTCTCTTCATTATATACGCGCTCAAAGCTCTGCTTGATGAAGTTGCGTGATGCAGTCTCGGCGGAGAGACTTTTGACCTCCTTGTGAAACTCCTCGACGTCGGCCTGCGTCATCAACTTCAAGTCCCGGTCTCGAGTTGTGAAATGCGTGTAGAAGGTGTTCTTGGCCGTGTTTGCGTACGTGTCAAAATGGGTGCAAGACTCGGCCTGCTTGCCATAGTAGTCGTATGCGCGGCGGATCACCCGTCGAATATTAGGAATCAAGCCGTAAGAATCCACCATCATTTCCTGGAAACGACCGTACGCCAAGGCGTGACGGGCCGATTCCGACTTTGTGGCAGCAATTTGACGAGAAATGTCGGCCGAGACTTTTTCGAGGCGCGTCTTGTAACCATGCTCAAGGAGATGGAGTGCCTTGACGAGCAACGCATTATATCGGGCCAGGTACGTGTCCCGGTCGCGATATGATTCCTGAGTCTTGTTAGTTGGCTGACCTGACTGGGCTCGGGAATCTTACATGGTTTTCCATAAAGACGACACAAGCATCAATGTTCTCAATCATGTCCCCGAATGGATCGTCGTCCACCAATCGACCTGCACCAGGGGCATTCAGGCATCGGGTGGCGTTGTCGAGGTAGTCGTAATAGTACAAATCAGTTCCCACTTCGTCTGCCAGAGCCTCAAGCCGCCTCTGCTCCTTCAGAAGATCTTCGCATTGTGCCTGGAAGGTTGATGTTTGGGCTTCGACGGACTGGAACGAGTTCGACAGGGAAGTAAGAAGCTTCAATGTCGCATTGGCATCGTCAATCAAGCCATCCAAGTGCCGTTCGGTGAGGGTGAGCTGATCTCGATACAAACTGCATCACCGTTAGCCTCCTCCTTCTTGATACACATATACTTCTGCGTACAGGTACTCCTGCTGGCTCGCGTCCAGTAATTGCTCCTCGTATGATTCGAGACCCCCGGCGTCCTGGCTCTCCAGCCCGATGCCGGAGTCGAACAGGTTTAGAGCTTCCCATCTTCTGTTCCACTTGTCGGTCTTTTTGCGCTGCTCCTTTCCATCCTTGGAGAGTTCCTCTTGGACAATGCGACAGAAGTCGGAGTATGAGCTCGCTCGGCGAAGTACGGATGGTTCAGGGGGGTCGTTCGTGTTTTCCGTGTCTTCGTAGACATGTGGCAATGGCACAACTACATCAGCAGGAACTCCTGCGCCCTGCGACAGACTGGTGAGCTTCAACGGCGCAAAGTGGGACGTGAGACGGGGACCAACGTTGGGCTGTTGAAGGAGCGACGCCTTGCGGCGGTGACTGTGGCTTTGAGTGCTGGCATGGCCCTTCCTTCCCGTAATCTCCGGTACAAAGCTGTACCACGAGTCTTCGTACATGTTGTCTGGGAAGTGCGAAGCTCAAAAGCTCGCGGGGAGCTCTCGATTGGCCGGGACCTTGAAGCCACGCAACAGGCGTTGAAGATTGAACGGAGACGTGTGCTCCGAGGCGCCGATGGTGGGACACGGGGCAAGGAAGGCACAAGGGGTCTTGAGAGTGGGGAACAACCGTGCTTTCCGCCCCGCTGGATGGAGTTGTGTGGGTGGCGCAACAGCTCATGGCATCACTGCCTGTGGCGCTTGTGGCGGTGCAAGCTCTCGACCTCCCATGGGCCAAAGAATTTTGCTGACCGAGCTCACATCTCAATCCGGAGCTTGGAGGCTGGTGTGTATGACCTCACCACCACCCGTACATCTAACTTGAGGGACTGGTTGATGTCGCCGAATTGGTTCAATTGCGCCAACAGAAGCAGCTCACCTGAGCTGACATCGCCCCAGCATCATGAACCCCTCTCAAGTCGCTCTTCGACGAGCTGCTGTGCGAGCTACGGCTCGTCAGTCGGCATTCGCCACTCGGCGCCAATGGGCTCGATATTCCAGTGATGCTCCTCCTCCCCGCCGAGGCGGAAGCGGTGGAAGGCTGATTGCTATTGCGGCTGTGTTCGGCGGAGCTGCCGCTGGATCTTACTTCTATCCTTTCATCATGGCAAAGTTGCAGCCCGAGCCCGAGCCTGAGCCCGTCAAGAAAAAGAAGAAGAAGGCAATCCGCAAGGCGGAACTCATATTTGAGGACGCTCCGGAGCAGGCCGCGACGAAAGAGCAAACTCGCGATCTCCTCAGCTCGCAGCATCACCAAGTCAAGTACAGCTGGGAGCACCCCGGAATCTATGCTTGGGGATCCAACATTGGCAAGGTCGTCGATCCCAATTCTAATGAGAAATACGTCAAACTACCTCGTCGAATCGCCCATTTCGACGGCCAGATTCTCCGAGACCTGAAGCTCTCTCAGGCATTCGGTGCAGCAGTTACCGAGAAGGGTGACTTGGTGCAATGGGGTCTCGGTTTCAACAAGGATGATCCATCGCCACGCCCTACCCTCACTGGAAAGGACATTGTCAAGATCGACGTGTCCATGGATCGAATCATAGCTTTGTCGCGCAAGGGCAAGGTCTACTCGGTTCCCTCGTCACGGGACGACCTGGACGGCGGGTTGAAAGAAGAGCAGCCCAAGAGTTCTTGGTCCCTCTGGGGCACTCTCGGAATGGAATCTATTCATTTCCGCAACCTAACTCCTTCTCTCAGCGGTAGCGAAACTGTCACCGACATCAAAGCCGGCGAGGAACATTGCTTGATGCTCACCTCCAAGGGACGTGTCTTCTCGGCCGCCGCCAGTGCGTTGGAATTCCCCTCCAAGGGTCAACTGGGCATTCCTAGGCTGACCTGGGACAACCGGCCGGCCGGTCCATATGATCAAGCTCATGAAATCATTAGTTTGAAGGGCTTTGATATCAGTCACATCGCTGCTGGTGCGCATCATTCGGTTGTGCTGGATAAGACTGGGAAAGTCTTCACTTTTGGCGACAACTCCTTCGGACAGCTTGGATTTGAGACAGATTACGGTCTCTTTGGCTCGGACACGCCTTCACTCGTGGCCATGAACAAGGTGTACGGTGGCAACCTGGTCCCGACGGTGACATCGATTGCTGCTGGCGGAAACAATACCTTCTTGACCGTTGATGCCACGGAGCGTGTGCGACACGAGGACCTGAAGGCCCTTGCACCATCCCACAAGCTTCCCCGGACCGTGTCAGATCTCTGGGCTTGTGGGCAAGGAGTCTACGGAACCCTGGGAACCGGCCGATGGTCGCACGTGTCCGGCAGGCCGACCAAGGTGAAGGCACTGTCCTCGCTCTTCGAGTTCAACGAGGAGACCAACACGATGGTCCCGATCCGACTGAAGGCGCTGTCCATCGGCACCACGCACTGTGCGGCTGTGATGGACAACCTGACCGAGACATCCGTCTCATCTGCCGGGAGCGTCAATGCAATCAACTGGGGATCCGATGCAATGCTGTGGGGTGGCAATGAGTACTATCAACTCGGCAGCGGCAAGCGGACCAACATGAACACTCCGACCTACATTGGGGCGTTGGACTCGGAAGCGGGCGTGAACCAAGACGGGAAGAACGAGTTTCATCGTTTGTGCATAACGCCACGAACGACGATTCGTCTGGATGGCGGAAAGGGCCGCAAGGTGACTCTCGAACAGAAGATTGAGTGTGGCAAGTACGTCACGGCCGTCTACTCGGCCGTGTAATTACGGGCAACAATACGAGATGAACAGGCGATGGGCTGAGGCGTGTCTCGGGAACGGATGCAGGTCCCGATGTGTAAGATGTATTTTTATGGCTCGGGTGTATCAAAAGAAGCAAGAAGGCAAAACCAAGGAAGGAGGCTTGTTTGGGGATGGCTGATGGCAGTGATATTGGCCAATCCGGAGATGCGTTTTGACGGGGAATCTGAAACGATGCAACTCTGATGTACAGTAGTAAATCTGGCCAGTAATTAAGGGATTGATGCCAACAGATTGGCCCGTTTGGCATCTCTGCACAGGAATTAGATGTTTGGAATCCCATTCCACGATGCGTGCCTTGATAGGTAATATGGCTGGGCGACGTCGATTCTACGAGACGGCGTTTGATACCAAGACGATCGAGGCCAAGTTCCCTAGAAGCCTTCGTAGTCTATGTCGCACATATTCCAGTGCGACGGCTGAGCCACGTGGTTCGCAGCGACGGCGGCAGCAACCGGCGACAGGGGGCGTTTTGGGCCCTGAAAGGAGGCGTCGTTGATCATCGAGGCTAAAGAGCCACACTGAACGGTCACGGCATCGTTGGCTGTAGGAGATGAAAATAGACGCAGGTTTCCGAAATGGCCACGCCAAGGGGCCACGCACGCGCAAGGGGCGGGTGTAAGTGTGAGAAGAGTGTGTGAGCGTGAACGGGTGAGAACCAGTCATGAGACCGGAGGAGGCGGCTGTGGAACAAGCAAGCAAAGTGTTGGTGGTGGCGAACAAGAGCGAAACCGACGGGAAAGGGACACGCACTCGGCGTCGGCTTTATACGGACGGACAGTAACTAATCTGTTCGCTGTTGTTCCAAAGGGCGGGCGTCATTGCTTGGTGATACGCAGTGGCTTCGTATTCTGCAATAGAAAAAAGCTTGCTTCCATTGCCGGCTTAGATTGGGTCATGTACGAAGACGTAATCGGGGCCCAAAATAGAAATGCTCGACCTTCAACCACCTGCAGGCTGTCACTTTTTTTTTTGGGTTGACCTGATCCACGCCGCAGAAAAGAACAAACGAAGGAAGGAAAGAATAAAAAGGAAAATGGTTTCAAGGGGGTCCCCCTGTTCTGCCCTATGCCGGACGGAGCTAAAAAAGAAGCCATGGAAATATTTGGTCCGCCCCGGAGACAAGGGATCGGGAAACAAGGGCGGAGGGAGCATGGAGGAGACGGAGAGGGGAGAGAAGAGGAGATATTACCATGCAATGGGTACTATTAATGAATCAAATTAAACCATCTCTACCTTACCTAACTCGCAATGATGACTGTTTTATCCAATTTAGAGAACCTCCTTTTCGAGCGCGTGCCGTGGGGTAGGTAGGTCGAGCTGGGTCTCTCCTTCCATCCTGTGTGCTCCAACTTTTGGTCTCATGAGTCCCGAGTAAGTTGTTGGGAAGGGACGAAGTACAAACACGTGCCCCAGAGGTTGAAGCGGAAGGAGTGAGGCAGAGACCAAGGCAGGAAAGGAAAGGACCAGGGAAAAAAAAAAAGCCCAGGCTGGCACCGCCAGGGTCAACTTGGTCCCCATCTTGAAATACATCAGCTGCAATAACAAACAATCAAGCCACGGCACTCGACTCGTCCCCGCGACCCCGACTCCCCGGTGCAAGGGCCCTGATGACGGAGATGGTAGTCATGTATTGCTCAAGTGGTCACGCTCCTGTTGCGCTCCCTCGTTTTTTTTATCCATCGCCGTCACCATCGCCGTCGCCATTGTCCCGTCCTCGTTGGTGGTCGTCGTCGTGCCAGAGTCGCCATCATCGTACCGCCCCTCCAAGTCCCCTTCCTCCGTGACTCGAGTCGGGAAGTGCCCTCCTCCCGCTTGCACTTGCTACATACATCGTCCTGCCCACTTAATCCCTTCTTCTTCTCCTCCTCCTCTCCATGCTACTGCCCTCATAATTTACTTCCACTCCCGCCCTCACGCCTCGCTCGCCCTTTCGCTCCGTCTCTCCTTTTCAACACTCCTTCGCACCCTTCCAACTACGCCATCGCCGATTACACTCCTCTCGCTCCGCCCCCTTGTGGCCCAGGACTCGAGATCAATCAGCCATCCGTCCCTAGTCCGGCCCCTGCTCGGCCTCCACCAGCCCAAGGCGTCTTGCTCCTCCTCTTCGATCTCGCCTTCGCCCTTCTCTTCGCCGACGACCTTTTCGCCCTTTCGCCCTCGGCCTCCCATCGTTGCCTCTTTCAAGCGTGCCCGACATCTACAAATTCGCCCACCGCCCGCGCCGGTCCTCTCCTTCGCATCCTGCTCGCTTCTGTCGCAATCCTCCGTCATGGACCGAATCCCAAAGTTCCGGCGCAAACCCAAGAATCCCACCATCGAGACGGCCGTCGAGCGTTCCAGCAGCGACACCGTCGATAGCTTCGCTAGCGCCGAGATTCAAGCCACAAGCCTCCCCCAACAACAGCAACAACAAAACCTACTTCCCCAGAAGCCACCCTCCAAGTCCTTCAAAAAGTCGGCCTTTCGAAATTTTCGACTGCGCACCTCTGCGAAACGAGCCCGCGAGAGTCCTACGGCCGAGCTCCCTTCCAGCCCTCCCGCCGCCATCGTCAACCAGGACGGAATTAAGAGTCGCCCAGCTACCGCCGACGGGTATGCGATTCGGAATGGGAGGGGCGCCATGCCGGAACTTCCTGCCTTCCTGGATCTCACGCAGGGTAAACCACCAACCGTTGCGCATATACGGATGTACGACTAACGATGGTCCAGACAATAATTTCAAGTTCCAAGAGCTCACCTGGGCCGAGCACAAGCGAGTCTTCGAAGGCGACCGAAACGAGACGGAACAGGACCTGAAATGGGGCATGTTCAAACAGTTAGATGCCGAAGAAAAGGGCGCCATGGACCGATACACGAACATCAAGCCCTGGAATCACAACCGCATTCGACTCCAAGTTCCCCCCAACGAGCTCGATTACGTCAACGCCTCTGAAATCGTCCTCAAGTCGACTTGCGATCCCGATCTACTACCTCCGCTCCGGTACATCGCCATGCAAGGTCCTACCCCGCCGTCCATCGGTTATGTCTGGCGCATGATCGCCGAACAGCTCTCCTCTCCCGTCGTCGTAGTCCAACTCACAACCATGGTCGAAAACGGCCTTCCCAAATGCACCCCGTACTTTCCAGACGGCGACGAGCAGACTACAATGCCCCTCAACGAGCAAAACGCATGGGGCGACGACTGGAGCGCCCAACTCACATTCGACTCTTTCGAGGAGCTCCGCGAAGGATCAATTGAGAAGAGGAAACTGTTGCTTCAGGTGGAGGGAGAGGAGAAGCCCCGCGTCATTTGGCACTTCCTCTACCGCAAGTGGCCCGACTTTGGAGTGCCCGAACTCGAGGATATCGATGAGTTTTTTGAGATAATGCGGCTTTCTCGAGAATGCAGCGCTCCGTCGAACCCGCGCATCATCCACTGCAGCGCTGGCGTGGGCCGCACCGGAACCTTTATCAGCCTCGAGTATCTGCGGCGGGAGCTCGACTCGGGCGGCTTGGCCAACTGGGATTACCCGGACGAGGGCCCGGACCTCATTTACGACACGGTAGACACCCTCCGAGAGCAGCGGATAGGCATGGTGCAGAGCTTGCCCCAGTACCTCTTCATCTACCAGGTCATGCGCAAGCTCTGGCAGGACAAGTACGGCTTCGACGACGACGCCGCCGAGCCCGCAGCTAAGAGACTCGAAGTCACCGGACCTTACTTCGAAGCAGGGCCGGGACCTGACGTTGGCGAAGTGGGCATCGCGAAGTAGGCAAGATGTCACTTCTTTTCCCTTGCAGCATTTTGTTTGGCGTTTATGAGCATGGTCTTTTTTTGTTGGTTTCGGGCTGTTGTACATGGAGGGAAAGTTCACGCTTGGGGAGGGTGCACATAACCACTACTTTTTTACCTATACCAGTCTTTTTTTTTATGGCCTCACTTTTTTTACTAAATTCTTGTATTTGGTTGCTTTTTTTTGTATCTTCTTTTTTCCTTTTTTTTTTCCCTCTCTTTTGCTACGGCAGAACTTTCTTCTCGTCTTCTTTCCCCATTGTTTCAACATCCTTTTCTTCTCGTCGATAGAATCGGGGTCGCCTTCCGGGAAGAACGGCCCTCTTATCAGGAGTATTGGATAATTTGTTAAGACTTTTCTTGTACTTGGAGAGTGTATAGCGAAGGGCGAGTTGTAACACTGGGTAGAGAACAATGGCAAAGGGTTCGCGATGCACAGGCGGGGGGCGGCAACACACACGGGCGGGAGGCGGTAGCACACGCAAAAGGGCCGACAAGCAAGCCTCCTTGGAAGGGGGGGAGGGTCTTGGGCAAGTATAGAATTGGTTTGGCGGGGGCCTTTTGAAGCGCAATGATACACATGATCCTCTCAAGAGGACAGACTCTGATTCGTGCCATGATTGTGCGCAAGTGAAGAACAATGTCTGTTTTTGTATTCGAGTCTATGAGGTTATCCAGCCTTTGTGAAAAATCCAGAGCCCAAAAGTGATTAAGTCCGTTCTAATTGTCCTATCTGAGACGCACGCTGTTGAGTGCTTGGGTATTTTAGGAAATGGGGCGTGTTTTTTTGTTCTTTTTTGTCTCCTTTCTCGTGGTTTTGTTGTCTGGTTTGGGGGATATCATTCTTCCTCATTAACTTACGGCCCAACCTCCATCAAAATCCGTATATATAAAAACACAGCAAAATGTACAAGTTGCCTGTCCCCTTGGAATTACCACCGCTTTTTGTTAGAAGAGAAACGACAAAATGAAGAGAGAAAAAGGGTGGCAAGACGGTCCACGCGCGACTACGCGCTGATGACGACGGTGTGCGTCTCCTTCTGTGTCTCAGTCACGGTGACGGTCTCGTGATCCTTTTCCGTGACGGTGACGGTGACGTAAACGGACACGGTCGGAACTCCATCGACGACCTGCGTCGTGGAGTAGCCCTGTTCCACGGCAACTTCATCGGTAGCTTGGGCGGCAGGCATCGACGTGGCAATCGACGTGGCAATCGATGTGGCAATCGATGTGGCAATCGGCGTGGCCAGCGCCTGGCCGTCGACGGGCACGAGGAGGACGGACGTGGCCTTGGTTCGCGTAGAAAAGGAAGAGGTGGACGTGGAGGAGACGGGCGCAGGGGCTTGAGTCGTGGTGACAACGGGAGCGGCCTGAGTAGTAGACGACACGATCGGGACGGTAGTTTCCGAGGTGGGCTTGCCGGGCTGCTGGATCGAGTTGACCACGGTCGTAGTGCCGGCAGGGAGAGACTCAGAAGTAGACGACGAGGTCGGGTAGGACGGCTGGTTGTTGCCGGGGACGGACATGGTGCTGATCATGGCAGTCCTGGTGGTAGATGACGGAGCGCTAACGACGGGCTTCGAGGTCGACGAGACTGGCACCGACGTCTGCTCCGAAGGCTTCTCAACGGCGGCGGCTGAGGAGGTTCGTGTGGAGAAGGTCGTGGGCACTGATGAGTATTGGTTCGTAGGCTTCGAGGTGACAACGACTGCCGAAGTGGGACGCTCCGACGTGGTAGTACCGTCGTCAACGGTAACAATCTGGGTAACAGTGACGACGGGGACATTTCCCTGTTCACCAGCCTCCGACGTAGCAGCAGGCTCTCCGGCCACGGAAGACACGGAAGACACGGAAGAAACGAACGTCTCAACGGCGGAAGTAGCAGGCTGCTTTGCCACAGTAGACGAGCCAGCGGCCTGAGTGGTGGTCCCGCTGACGACAGACTCGCCCAAAATCTCCTTGGCCTCAGCCTCGTCCTGGCACCCAAGGTAAACACCGCCGGTTATGGTGGCGGGGAGAGCGTAGCATTTCATGCCTGTTCCACAGGTAGTGATGGTGTATGACCCCCCAGCGTTGCATACCGCAAAATCTCCATCGATGCATGCAGCCTGACCCGAGATGCAGGCCGACTTCGTGGTCAGCTCAGAGTAGACCACGTTGAGCTCCTTAGCCTGAGCCAGGTTGGAGGCGTACGTGACGCCATCGACCGTGGCAGTAGCCGTAGGCATGTAACCGACAGTGGGCACAGCCGTGTTGGGAGTGCCCGTGGCGACAACAGAGGAGACCGGTGTAGACGCAGACGACACCGTCGAAGAAACAACGATGGGCTTGGACGATGAAGTAGGTTGAGATGTGGTCTGGACCGCAGACGAGCCAAGTACGCCTGTCTCGCCGGGCTGGCTCACGGAAACAACCACGGTCGTGCCCGACGATGAGGAGGCTGGAACATCATAGACGTTCGAGGGAGTCGAGACGACCGCACTCGAGACGGGCTGAGACGTATAGACAGCAGAGGTAGCAGGTGTACCAGCAGCCGAGGACGTGGGCTGAAGACCACCAAGATCAACGCTCGACTTGAAAGAGACAGTCGTAGACGTGTTGTCGTCCTGGACGGGCACCACAGAGCTATAGACGGTACCAGGAGTGCTCTGTCCAGCCCCAGGGGTCTCCTGGTAAATCGAAGACGCAGAGGTGCTCGACGTGGGGAGCACCTGCTCAATACCAGTGGGAGTGCTGAGGATGGATGATCCAGGCGCAGTGCCACCGTAGGTCACAGAGGTCTTAGGGGTAGAGTAGGCGGAAGAGGCAGGGGCCGAAGTCGAATCGACAGGCGTTTGAGCCGAAGTGGGCTGTTGAGGAACAATCGACGAGTAGATGAGAGTCTGTGAGCTCTTGGGGGTAGAGTACGCAGAGGAGACAGGACGTGAGCTTGTCGAATCCACGGGAGTCTGGGCTGAAGTAGGCTGCTGGGGGACAATCGACGAGTAAATGAGAGTCTGAGAGGACTTCACGGAGCTGGTCTCTTCAGAAGGAGTCTGGGAGGACTTCACTGAGCTGGTCTCTTCAGAAGGAGTCTGGTAAACGGTGCTCGTCTCCTGAGAAGTCTGTTGTTTGGCGCTGGTTGCTTGAGAAGGAGTCTGATAAGCGGTGCTCGTCTCCTGAGAAGTCCGCTGAGTAGTGCTGGTCACTTGAGAAGGAGTCTGATAAGCAGTACTGGTCTCCTCAGAAGTTTGCTGAGCAGTGCTAGTCTCCGTCGAAGTCTCAATCGTCGTGGTAGGGGTCTCAGGGACAATAGAACTCGTGATGGTCTTCTCAGACTCGGAAGACTGGGCGGGGGTACTCTGAGAAGTGGGGAACAAATCCACGGCAGTCGTTGTCGTCGTCGTCTCCTCCACAGGATACGAAGTCGCGGCAGAGCTCGGTGTGCTGGTCGGCTCCTCGGGAGAAATCGAAGTAGTAAGGGTGGTGCCCTCGTCGAAGGCAGACGTGTCGATCGAGTAGGGCACGGAGGCAGAGGAGGCAGGGGTGTTCGCCGAGGTCTGATAGTCGCCCACCGTCGTAGAGGAGTCGGCGGCTGTCGTGGAGACTTCAGCCACTGTCGTGGATGCTTCGGCGGCTGTCGTCGAGACCTCGGTCGCTGTCGTGGAGACTTCAGCCAATGTCGTGGATACTTCGGCCGCTGTCGTGGAAACCTCGGTCACTGTCGAGGAGTAATCGTCAACGGGAACAAGGTCGACGCTGTTGGCGTCCACATCGTCGGTGATGGAAGTAGGGATTCTCGAACTCGACTTTTCACCGTAGCTACATGATTCTGTCAGAGAATGATTGTCAGTGGTGTATTTGTCTACGTACCTGTCTGAAGCAACCACCGTGGAAGTCACTGAAGGAGTGTATGGGACAACCACCGGGGTTTCCCGTTGGTATCTGCGATTAGGAGCGTCAGCCATCGACTCTAGAGATGAACCAGAGGCAGGTTTTCCAACGTACATCCTGCCAGTCCACCTAAGAGGACCAGCCTGGGCGAACTGAGCAGCAGAAAGAATGTACAGCGCAAAGGCGCATCTCCTCCTATCGAACCACATGCTGAAGTTGATTTATGTGTAACCAAAGATGACAAGGTCGAAAATCGAGAGAAAAAATCGGTGTTGCAATTGCGTATAACAAGTTCAAGTTTCGCGGGTTCGGTATAAGTGAAAGTGTGGTTGATGGGCGATTATTCTGTGTGCGAAAGTTTGTCCAAACACACCCAATCAAAGAATTAAGCCAGCTTTGAAAACAAGAGACTGTGGTGAAGCGAACAGGCTAAATGAGTAAAGAGCTCCGAGTCAATCGAAGGCCTTTGAGACAAGGAACAATGAAGGTTGTTTTGTTGAAAATAAGAGGCTGTGCTGTGAGTGAGTGAGAGAGACTCGCAGCCAGCTGTCTACAACAAAGAATGACTGGAGAGAGGGGGAAAGGAAAAAAAAAGAGGGGATCCAAAGATAGAGAGTGAAAGAGGAAGAATGGGAGAGAATAAGAAGAAGCCAAGAAATACAAAGAAATCGCTGCGTGGTCAAAAGGCGGGAGTCGAAAGAGAGAGAGGACGGGATGGGATGTTGTAGTATTGTATCAGCGGCATCCCCACCTCGACTCGCAGCATCGACGAGGAAAGAGAAATCGTTTCGTCCAGGCGGCTTCTCCATGGCCTCAGTCACATCCACACCGGCGACGATTCGTGCCCATGCCTCACCACGGCCCAGTCGACAGTCTCACGAGGCGCCCGACGCCAGACGGGCAGAAACGGCGGCCACATGAGGCTAAGCGCTTGGAGAGAGGAGGAGGAGATTGAGAGAAGCGCAAGGGTCTGTTTCTGCAGATGCCCGTTTCGATTGACGCGGCTGGCTATAATTGGCAGTCGCGCCCTGCAAGGTACCGTTGGCGCATTCAGGGCAGGGACGGCAGGGACCACCTGCCTTTGCTGCCGTCGTTTCAATTGGGAAACAGCCCTCGCAGCCAATCACTCCTCCCCCACTTAACCCACCTGCGGCTTGCCAGGTTGCGGCCGTGAGGTGTTGGCGGGCGGCTCTCGACGGAGATGGGGAAAATTGGGAAATCCAAAGATGTTGCCATCCAATCGACTCGGCCCTGCAGAGGGCAATAAAACCAGCCAAGTGGCCGTCCTCGACGCCTCTTCTTCTGCACGAACTGCTCCAGTCGACCCATTGTCGTCTGGCTGTGGCCTGCTCGGGCGTCGATGCCTCTCCCTCCTCGCATCCCGTTGGACGAACTCCAATATCGGCCTGGCCCCCTTCAGCCCTTGGTCAATGCAAGCCATCTTCTCTTCATTTCCATTCTCGGCCAGAAGAGACCCGATATCCTGGGTCCCCCGAATGCCATCGTCCCAGGACGAGATGAGATAGCCGCCCAAAGGTCCTGACACACTCGGCCCAGCTCATCAACCCACCTCAACTGACGACTATCCGATGCCTTGACGTATTCTCGTATCGATTCATGCCTGTTCTGTCTTGTTTGTGCCACGGCGCCTTTTCTCTATCCATGCCTCCCATGCCATGCATCACCACCGGTAACTACCATGTTGTACATTTGAATATTCCCCGTTCATCCCTCTCTAATCGTACACTCCATGTCCAACCAGACCAATACAAATGTATATCCACATCGTGGCAACTTGGAACCAATAACACCAAAAAAGCCACCTCATCCATTCGCTCCATAAACGCCTGCCGCTCTCTGTCCCTATTCGTACACCTTTTTCGCTCCTTTTGCTTACATCTTCCCGACGTCCTGCTCGCCTTGCTCCGCAGCATTGTCTGTGCTCGACTGCCGCTGCCGCCGCTGCTGACGCATCCGCTTCAGGACCTCTCGCAAGTCCTTGCTCGCCATGTGGTGACTCTCCAAATAGCCCTGGACCTGGTCGTCGTCTGGCCAGGTCCAGCCCACTCGGCTCGTGTTCAGGGTATCCAGGACTGAGTCCACCGCCGCTTCTCCCACCGTAGGTTCCACAAAGGCCCGGAATGCGCAAAGCGCCTCCAGCATGTCGGCTTCATATGGCATCTCGTCCAATCCCTCCAGCTCCTCGACTAATCCGTCTTGGCTCCATTCTTGAATTAGCCATTTGACAAGTCTGGCCGCTTCTTCGAATTCTCCCGCAAACGCCAGGCACACCAAATAGTCGTGGGCGATGGGGGCCGAGACGGGGTCCCGCCGTAGAAGCATGGCATCGAGATACGAGGCCTCGTTGGGTCCCAACAACATGCGCCTCTGTTTTTCCTCCCTCACCAACAAACCAAAGAGTTCCTTGAGCCGGGTCGCCGCCTGTCGGGCCATTGACGACAAGAAACCGTCGTCGTCTTCGCTTAGAGCTGGCGGCATTGCTCCCCATTCGTCTTCCTGCATCGCCCGGGCATCTGGGTCGTAAAGATTGAGAAGCGTGTTGGTTTCGGCAATGTTGTCCAATTTCATCTCCTCCGAGAGCTCCATGACTTCTCGACGCAAAACCCTCTGGAGAGTATTTGCAAACCTTTGTAGGAGCGACGAGGAAGGTCCGTGGTGTTTCTGGACGTGTTCGAGTAGCTGAGCAAGCAGTCGAAGCTGTTCTCCAAGGTTGATGCCAAAAGAATAGTGACTTCGCCCCAGCCCTTTGAGAATAGGCATCCACAGATACGATGCCCAGGGGTTCTGTTCATGGCCGAGGCGAGCCTCAACCAACCGCATCGCCCGCAGCATGTGTCGTGTTCCCTGTCCTCGTTGTTTTGCACAGACGGCAATGTACGCGGACAAGATGTCGACAGGGATATCCCGCAAGGATTCGGGATCCGGGTCATCGGCTATGAGGCTCGACGACTGTTCCCACCGGAGCGTGCTCTCTTCCAAATATCGCGACGCCTTCTCCAGAGACTCGGCGTTGAAGACCAAAACGCGGAGACAGTAGCCGCTTGGCACAATGCCATCGAGCTTCATCCTCTCGTACAACTCGTCGACTCCGGGAGGGCGCAACCGCAGCTTCTCAAACTCGGTCAGGTTTGGTTCTTCTTGGGTCGGATAATTAAGGGAGTTGTCGCCTGGTAGCCTCCCCACTGCCGCATCGGCATCCCTGGCAAAGAGCTTCTCAAACATGACCGCATATTCGTCCAGGCCGGGTTGTTGGGCCTCCTTCGGCGGTTGTTGGAATCTGGCCCAGGCCTCATGCGCATTGCGTGTAGCCTTGATTGAGGCAGCCCATGGTCGAAGCGGTTTCTTGATGTCCACCAGGGTTCTCTGTTGAATCGTCGGTGTTCCATCAGCACCAAGCCCTTGCAGGATGTCCAGGGCTTCATCGTTCTCGTCCTTGGCGAATCCAGCTTCTTGCATCATTACACCTGCTTGAACTACTCTCGTCCAGCTCTCCTCGGGTTCCATGACTTCGTCCATGCCATCGCCGGGTCTCAGGTAAGGGGGCCAGGCTCGGGAATGTCGCCTTGTGCTGTGAACCTCGGCTTGGTTCTTGGGAAGACCAGCTAATACAGCGCGGATCGCCTTGAAACCAGCCTTGTCCACGAGCAAAGGCTTCGGGAGCTGATCCGACAAGCCAAGCAGGATTCGTTGGGCCTCCCAGAAGTATGCGTTGGGGACTTGCTTGTGTCGAACATCGAGGTGCGTACGGTGTGCAAACGTTTCCAGTGCGAAATTAAAAAGTTTGCACTGATCGTAGTACATCTTTTGTGGAGGATTCCGAGTCTGCTGGAGACATTCGAGTCGTTGCGCCACGATGTCGGCAAGTGTAGTCATGAATCGAGGTTCCATACGACGGCAGTGGTCCGCCAATCGAGACATCAATCGATTGAAATCCTCTCCTGTCATGCTCAGTATGGAGGCGCGTGGCGTCTGGGAGACTTCCTCATTCAGAGAGCCAGTGCGACTGGTGACGTCGGTTGTACCACAAGCTTGAGACTGAAAGTACTTCAAAATTTTGTCCAGTGTCGAAACATGCCGAATTGATGTGCCGCGTCGGAGGAGGAAGTTGAGAATGAAGATGGGTCTCTTAGTATCTCGCTCAAAGAACCGCCGGCATCGATCTTCATCGTTGGCACCAAGAAGGATGTAAAGATAGTTGTCGAGGTCCCCTTGCATATGTCCACTCCTCTGCACGGTATCCATGACCTTTCGCCATTCCGTCTCGGATGGGAGCAAGTCGACGATATCTCCGTGGCCCTCAGGATCAGCTTCGACTTCCTGGCGCATATGCATCTGCATCAGAACGATGGGTAGTCGGTGGCTGCGTATTTTGGCAGTGTCTCCCCGCAACCCAAATCCCCGACCGCCATGGCCAAGGTAAGCCTCGAGGAGGACGTTTGGGCTCAGGTCCTTCCATGATTTCTTCAGTTGTAGTTTCTGCTCCTTCTTCCTCCGAAGCGGCCCGCGTTTCGCCCAGGAGGACGTATCCGAACCACCTTTGCGGTTTTCAATTCCGCTACGCTGAGTGGCGGGGTTCTTCCAGGCGGCCGCATCCAATGTCTCTTCCTCGTATTCTTTGTCGGTCGCAAGTTTTCTTCGAAGCGATTTGAGCTGGGCTATCGAGTGTCGGCCGGTTGGAGGGGCAAGGTCATGTGGTTCGGCGTAGTGATGTCTCGACGATGAGGGACTTGCTGTACTCAGGGCTCTAGGCGCATGACTGAAGACGTTGGGAGACAATAGTTGTCCGAGTCCCTACAAAGCCGAATGGTGAGCAGAGCAATGGCTTCTTGCAGTTTCTGAGACTTACCCTGCACGCAACGCCCAGGTATCGTGGGACCTGATACGCCGACCGCAACTCCCGTGTTGCATTTCTGAGCATTCCTCCTCATCGCTTCCGCAACGATCGATTGGAAACCGTGGGCGAAAAACGTGGGAAGTGAGGGAATGAATATTTTGAGATCTTGTCAATCTTGGATCGCATGCACTCTAAAAGATGCTCGAGCCGTGAAAGCTCCGAGGTGGGCTTCGATATGCACCAATCGGGGCGTTGGTTTATTAATGGGGCACAAGCGTCTCTGCAAGCACGTAGGTCGACAATCACTTGGGCAGAATTGCCGGAATCACGGGAGATGCTGATTCTTTTGCAGCGTCAAATGTGAAGTGCCCTTCTTCCTATTCAGCTTTTTGGTCATGACATGAATTTCTTTCGAGGCCCGAAGCCGGAAGACTCGCTTAATCATTGGGGGAGCTCTCGGCCTCCTTTCCTTTCTGCTTCTGCTTTTCCTTCTCCTCGTCTGCCTTGTCCTTTCGCTTTTGCACAACGTCCCAGTTGTATACTCTCGCAATAGCGACCTCCATCGTCTGTCACATGGTCAGTGGCGACGTGCATGTTGGGTGAATGTGAGATGAACGCACCGTAATCTGCTCGCGGAGGAAGTCTAAGTCCTCCTCGCAGTTAGCAAGGCTTGTCTTTGCCGTCGACAACCTCTGTGACAAAAGAGTCTCTGCCTCCTCAATGGGGTATGAGAGCATGACGTTGGCCTGTCACCCGTCAGCGCAACCCTGGTATCAAGTATGATCAAGGTCCATACCCCTAACCAAATGTAAACTTCGTCCGTCGCAGGAATATTCGCCTTGGCATAGAGAGTGTCATTGAGCTCGAATGTGGTTTGGATAGGTTCCGTCTCGTCCTGAGCCTTCGTTCAGCATAAGAAGCCGGGGGGGGAGGGGGGTTGGTCGTGTGAGACGATACCTTTCGCAATTTCAAGAATTTGACAGAATCGAGCGTCTTCTGAATATCGGGGATCTTTTCCTTCAGTCCAGTCATCCTTCGCTGCAAGTTCAACTCCATGAACTGGTATTTCCTGCGTGTCTCCCATGTTATCACCAGCTCCTCGATCCGACCTGCAACCGAGCGTGGCGGGCGAGTCGAGTTCTCTCGTCGGTGGATCGCGGCGAACTCACGAGATCATCTCCTGGAAGCTCCGAAGGGTAGGTTCGACATCGTCACGGGTGTTGACGTAGTCTTCGACTCGGTCGACGAAGGGGGCCTGGGGGATTCCCCGCGGGTTGGTGGCGGTGGTCGCATCCTTGCTGCCTTCAGATCAGACTCGCCGTCACCTCGCGGTCGGCGGACACCAGCACTTACCTCGAAGCAGGGTCCTTGCCCTTGCTTGCCATGGTGCTGGTGGCGCTCTCTCTAGTAGCTCAAGCTCGAGGTAGTTGTGGAAGCTGAAGTCGAGCGCGGGCGGGTTTTGCGACCGGGGGACATTTCGTCAGTGGGTGGCAGGAGAGGTGGGCGAGGTGGGGCAACAATGGCGGAGGGACTCTGGAGGTGATACTTTCCCGCTCCACGCCCGGCGAAGTCCATACATTCTGGCGCCGTCACTGCTTTGACCGGCACTTCCACGCACTGCTCGGGCTATCATCATTGCGCAGTACCTTAGGTACTAAGGTAGGTAGGTACCGTACCTAGAGGTAGATGGGTGCGGGAAGTCCCTACGCACAAAGTAGGCAGGCAATATTCATCATTTTGTCGACAGGTCTCTTTCAAGTCATGGCCAACTATACACAGAAACAGCATGAGCCATGGTCAATAAATACAGGCTCGTAGACCTCGAGTCTCCGTGAATCACGTCCGCTTCATCTCAATTATCTCATCCATACATTCTCTTGTCGCTGCCAGTATGGGTCCCTCAAAGTGCCACCCTGATTCCTCCTCCTCTCCCTCTCCCTCTCCCTCTCCCCCCTCTCCCCATGGCTCTCCCGCAGATTCAACCTCTGTCTCGCCTGGCTCGTCCAGACCGACCCCTCCCGACACGCCCACGAGTCGAGAATCGGCGGCACGAGTTCCAACACCTGTCCTTCCCGCGGAGATTCAGCAGGCCATCCAACCGCACGCAGAAGCATCGAGCTCGGGGTCGTCTGGGCCCTCAAGGTTGGGAGCACCGCAACCACTTCCTGCAAGACCATTTCCTCCCCCGTCTGGTCGAGCGATTCTCCGCGAATTCAGGTCTCCGCTCCGACCTCTCGCTGCCACAATCATGAGCAACTTGGTGTACCCCCCCTTGCCCCTTCCAGAACCCTTCGAGAAAAGTCGTCCTATGGCTGTGGCGATGGCCCGGGGTTATATCAGACGAAGGCAGGAGGAGACCAGGAATCTGGGTCAGAGGTATTACGCGAACGCTGCTCGTTTGTCTGGCCAGGGTTCATCTGGCCAGGGCCCTCCAGAGTCGAGCCCGGCCCACGGGAGCCGTCAAGTGTCCAAGCCGGCTGACAAGATCCGTCAAGAGTCCAGGCCGGCTAATGGGGACTTTCGAGAGTCCAGGCTGGACAGTCAAAAGTCCAAGCTGGCTAACGGAGACTTTCAAGAGTCTAGGCTAGACAGTCAACAGTCTAAGTTGGCTACTAGTGACTTCCAAGAGCCCGAGCTGGTTAACGGGGACCTTCAAGAGTCTAAGCTGGCTGACAAGATCTCTCAAGAGTCCAAGTCGGCTAACAGGGACTCTCAAGAATCCAAGCTGGCTAACGGTGACTGTCAAGAGTCCGAGCTGGTTAATGGGGACCTTCAAGAGTCCAAGTCGGCTGACGAGATCTCTCAAGAGTCCAGGCTGGACAGTCAAAAGTCCAAGCTGGCGAACGGGGACTCTCAAGAGTCCGAGCTGGTTAACGGGGACTTTCAAGAGTCCAAGCTGGCTAACGGTGACTGTCAAGAGTCCGAGCTGGTTAATGAGGACCTCCAAGAGTCCAAGTCGGCTGACGAGATCTGTCAAGAGTCGAAGCCAGCTAACGGAGACTGTCAAGAGTCCGAGCTAGTTAACGAGCTCTGTCAAGGGCCCAAGCCGACCAACGTGTACGCTCAAGCGTCGGAGCCGGTCAAAAAGGAATGCAAAGACGAGTGGACCAACATACCGAGGAGCTCTGTATTCGCGAGAAACAACGCTGCCCACCGATACTCTCGTTACCAACCACAACAGGCATCACCGTTACTTGGTGACAGCTATCGACTTCCGCCATTCACCGGAACCACCATGCTGGGGCGACGGGAGTTGTAAATTCAATGCCCAACAATACCAAAGAAAGAGAAC
Organism: Thelonectria rubi; assembly: GCA_013420875.1. Classification (NCBI taxonomy): domain Eukaryota; kingdom Fungi; phylum Ascomycota; class Sordariomycetes; order Hypocreales; family Nectriaceae; genus Thelonectria; species Thelonectria rubi. Next base: position 41,824 of record WMHX01000277.1, read on the forward strand.
CTTGCGGGAATAAAGCGGACTTTGAAGCAAGTTTTGGGCGATTCCACCTGTTCGAGGACTGTTCAAGAGTTTCCTCTTGCCAGAAACAGACATGGATTCATAGCGTTTGACATTTTTTCTCCTCTGTATGATTAGGCGTTTGTTGACACTGGGGGAACACAACGGTGTCTTACCAAGTAGGATTAGTAGTGTACCACTCAAGCTACCTAACCAAAATCTGGAAATCATTGCAAGCATCCCTCATTGACCACCGCCGTTGTAACACCCGCTCTGAAGCATGGAATAAACGCCCCATGAAGAAAAAGAAAGCGTCCCTTCTCGTAATGAAACCGTCGACCGTAAGATACCTACAGGATAACATGGAAAGTGTTGCATCGTGGTTATCGGCACCACCTAGTCAGTGCGCTTCTTGCTGTCACCCAGGTCTCCCGTGTCGGCGTTCTTATCTCTCACGAGTGCAGCGGGGGCGTGAGCAACCGCTCCGGCTTCTTCCTCGTCCCAGTCATCGACCTGGTTCTCGTCCCAATTGTCGACTTCTTCTTCCAAGGTGCGAGGTCGAGCTTCGGTGACGCCAGTCTCGTGTCCCTCACCGAGCTCCAGGTCGTCCTCGTCCTCGCCCGGCACGGCATTGTAGGTCTTTCGCTGTCTTCTCCGCTCGAGCATGCGCTTGTGGTACCAGGTGCAGAGGGCAATACCCACGCCGCTGCCGACGACGTTGGCGGCGATGTCGTAGAGGTCGAACTCTCGGTCGTTGGGGAGGACGCTCTGGACAAACTCGGAGCCGACGCCGAGGACGAGGGTGCAGACGATCAGGGTCAGGTTGAGGGTTCGGCGACGATTGGTGTCGATGACCCAGTAGAAGACGGTGGTGAGGAGGAAGAAGGTGATGAAGTGGAGGACCTTGTCGTTGACGTATGGGCCGAGTTGAATTGAGGTCAAGCCGGCGTAGGCGGAGATGAAGAGCAGCAGCACAAAGGCGCCTAGAGGAACGGGTCAGCATGATTTGGAGAGCAGCGCCGGTTGCGCGACACCGGTGGCAGTGCTGGAGAAGAGAGATGACGTACCTGCGAACGGCAATCGAACCCTCATGGCGGCGGTTTGGAGCTGGAGCGTTGGGGAGAAGTGGACAGCTTTTTGTTCGAGGGGTAATGTCGGACCACGTCAGTCTCGTCGCGCAAAGTCTCTGTGAAACGACGAAGCCAATGGTATCGGGACCGGTGCGAATCGCAATGCTGCACGCAGAGGCAAAGCTGGCAAGAGGAAGTCTCGGAAGGCTCTGGGTGAGGAGAGGCTGGGTCTCTGGAGAAGAGCCGGGTCCAGGCAGAGAGCAGCAGCAGCACAGCTTTTGGTGCCAGGTGTGTGTGGTTGGGTGATGCGGCGGAGTGGGCGGAGCTGTTTGGTGGGCACGAGCAAGGATTAGAAGACGGCGCCGCCTGGAATGCAGAAGCTGCTGCCAACGACGAATGGGCTGCGTCGTACGTCACTCGCAGGACTTGGAGGAGAGAGACCGGGAGGCTTGTGATTTGTTCTTGTATCATTGTAAACGGGTTTTTTTCTTCTCTTACTCTCCCGCTTCCTTTCGTCTTGATTTTCTCACTTTTTGGTTTCTTTCTTTTTCCCCTCAAAAGTGCCTTGCTAGGTAGCTCTTGTTGGCGTGTACATCCATGAATGCCTCATTCCAGGCTAGGCGCGGTCCTTACGCATTCTCGACCAGAACAAACACCATCCTACTTTGATATCAGTCACAAGTTCGCTCATCACCAAATAACTGGCCTTCTGGAGCATCTATTGGTGGAGGCGGATCGTGAATATCTGGGGTAGAGATGGCGTTCTATTCCCCTGGTACATGCGTGGGGTAAAACGCGGCTCGTCTTCACCGAGATGGGACGTTTGAATTTGAATATGCTTCCCCAGGATTCAACCGCCTTCAAACACTCTCAGGACCTAAAAAGCGACCCAACTCGTCCCTCTGCGGACTCTATTGGCGAATGCATTCAGCCATTGGCCTCGCCGACCTGCTACTGTGTGAAGAACTGGCGTGGCATCCACGATAAATATATCTTCAAGTCACGTGAACTTCTTCATGACTGGCTGACAAACATCTCTGTGCATCCCGAGTCGTCGGCGCGGGTGCAGGACCCAGTACGGGGTACATGCCGGGCAGACAGCGACACGAGCTGAACAGGCTGGGCACGCCGACGGTCGGCTCAACGCAAGCAAATAAGTAATATTCTGGGTTTCTCGACGTTGGCAATTCGTTGCGCGGTGCCATTCACTGCATGCGACCATTTTATCGCCGTGGCCGATCTCGCGGTTCTCCCTCGCCCAAGTCATCGGTACCATCACCCTTCTGACCAGCGAACCTTAGTCCACCAGGAAAAGTCCCGCTTCGGGAAAGGTACAAGCCTCTCCCCAAATCCTCAACCTCACCTCTCGAACAGACGACAAACCGCCCGATCGCGAGCCATCAAACAACAACCTTCCACAACGCCGGTCGTCGCGAAACTCGCAAGTCCATCTATACAAATGTCGCTCTTTTGTCCCATGTTATCTTAATTTCCCCAATCGCCCTAGGTTTGGCCGTACGCGTTGCGCATCTCCTTGCGCATGGCGACTCGCGCCCCGTCATCGCTCGCATCGCCCTGGGCTCATCATGTCGCTCCCAAACGGCCAGTCCGCCTGGCTGCCCCCCTCCTTACACCACACAAACTCTACGCGAAGTTTCCAACATCTTGACGATGCTTCAGTGCGAACTCAGACCCCCGTCGATAACCCCGTCTCCTTGATGCCTGAGGCACAACTTGATATAGAAGAAGAGAATCGACGCGCCCTCTTCGCCGATCTCTTTCGCAAGACGGAGGACAAGGTCGCGCTACTCTTCAATGAAGAGGGTTGCTACAATTATCCCGCGATCAACGCGCTGCGCCGCGATCCGGTCGAGTCCGCCGCCATCATCCCACCCACCACAGATCACGAGCCGATCAAGGAACCACCCTTCAAGAAGGCGAAGCGAACCATCGACGAGGACGATTACGATGACGACGACGAAGATGACGACGATAGCGAACCTGCGCCGCCCGTGGCCAAGCCTCAAGGTGCCTCCATCGCCGCTGCGAGCTCATTACTATCCCCTTCCAAATCGGGCAGCTCCCCAGTTCACTCGGTGACATCACCGGGCAAACAGGGCGACAAGTCCAAGGACCAAGACGGCTCGCAAGGCAAAGACAAGTCTGGCGAAGATGCCATCAAGAAGTTGGAAGAGGCCCGAACGGCGACCGAGGAGGCTGCCCGAAAGAGCTTTCACACCATATTCTACACCCTGGAAAACGACCACACCGCGATGCTGGAGCAGCAACAACTCGAGGATTCGGAGAAGCAGCTGCAAGCAGAGATGGACCACAACACAACGTCAAATACAAATAATGCGCAGGCTACGAACCACGGCTCCCTGAGCAATGCAAACCTGGGCGCCTCGAGCCTCACCCTCAAGCACCTCATTGCGAGAATCGACATGAAACGAGATCAGGTCCGAGCTTCGGACGCAGAACTTCGTCTCCTTATGAATGAGGTACGGAAGAACCGAAGCAAGTGGGCCAGCGAAGAGAACGTCAATCAAGAAGAGCTGTACGAGTCGGTTGAGAAGGTCTTGACCGAGCTCAAGGCGCATACCGAATACTCAACCCCTTTCCTGACAAGGGTGAACAAGAGGGACGCCCCTAACTATTACAACGGTGAGCCGCCTCGTTTGGCTCCACGGTTCTCCCATTTGCTGACATCTACCCAGTCATTAAAAATCCCATGGATCTTGGCACAATGACGAAGAAACTGAAGTCGTTGACGTACAAGTCCAAGGCGGAATTTGTCGTGGATCTTAACTTGATATGGGACAACTGTTTAAAGTACAACGAGGACATGAACAATCCGTATCGCCGCATGGCGAACGGCATGAGGAAGGAGGCAGAGAAGCTGATCCCCCTGATTCCCGACCTCGTCATCCGATCTCGAGCAGAAGTCGAAGCCGAAGAGCGGCGGAAACAGAACGGCGGCGAAGACGACGCTGGGGATGACTCCGACGACGAACCCATCATGTCCTCGCGTGGGCGCAAGGCTGGCACCAAGGGAACGAACAAATCTCGTAAAGCGCCAAACGACCTGAAGGAGGATACCCCGGCCATCGATCAAAAGCCCATCCTCCAAGTGAATGGGCTTCTGAAGACTGGCCGCGAGGGCTCCGAGGTTGTGGATGGAAGCAATGGCTTTGCCACCCCTCCCATCAACGGTTCAGCTACCCCCAGCGGACTCAACGGACATTCGGGGATTGCGAGCAATGCTGATGCCATGGACATCGATGGACCCAGCCTCAACGGCATAGGTCTAAACCAGGCGTTTGGCGATGCTGCTGAGCAGGTCTACGAGGATGAAGAATACAAGGTCTGGAAGCAAACGACAAAGAAGGATCGTGCTCTGGTCGCAAAGGAACGATTTTTGCTCTTTAAAGATAACAAGTTCAACATTGACTCCCCAGCATTGCTCCGCACGAAGTCGGGAATGCGCCGCTTCCTGAAGCGCCAAAGGGATGCAGAGGCATTGGGTATCCTCACGGATGCGCAGGCCAGCTCTGCTGCTACTGCTGCAAAGGACTCTTCAACAAAGCCAACCGAGACCTTGGCTGTCGAGATCGAGGAGGAAGCCGACAGGGTGATTCCTGACTACTACGAGGCCCTAGGCAACATCCCGGACATTCATCCAAAACTCCAATGGGTGGAGGACGGAGAGGGTCAGGTCATCAACCAACATGAAGAATTCCTTGAGCTTGTGCCGCCCACTACCTTCAGGGCGCCGCAGAGCCGCCTGTCAAAGAAGATGGAGGAGAACGTCCACCAGATCCAGGAAACAAGGAAACTTGCATCGAAAATCTCTGTGATCAAACAGATGCAGGTTCAGACACAGGTTTGTCTTGTCCATGTACCACGCTCGATTGCGTTTCTTTGCTAACACATTTTCCCAGATTTACTCCAACCAGTTCCCCAAATCAAATATTCAACCCTTCGTGGAACAGGATATCGAGCCTCACTTCATAAGCGATCGTGGTCCCGTCATGGCTCCCGACACCTGTCAAAATGCTCTGAAGCGGTCCATCGCCAAGATTCTATACCACACTGGATTTGAGGAACTCCAGCCCTCGGCCATGGATACCTTTACGGGGGTCGCTGCCGACTACTTTCAGAAACTCATTCGCACATTCACCATATACACTGAGGCTGAGAAGAAGGTTGCCACGGCTGATGGCTCCCAAATTCAGCCCCGATTCACGCCCGAGGAGGTGGTTCTGCATACGCTCGACGAAAACGGACACGACATCGCTTCTCTGGAGGCATATGTCAAGGATGACCTTGATAGGCTCAGCGGCAAACTTGGTGGTCTTCACGAGAGGATGAAACTGCATCTGACGGATCTACTTCGCCCTGCCTTGACCCAAGATTCGGGTGCTGATGGAGTGGGTGCCTTCAAGGATGGCAGCGATCAGTTCGTCAGCGGCGACTTCGCCGAGGATCTAGGCGAAGACTTCTTCGGCTTCCGTGCCCTGGGCTTGGACAAGGAGATGGGCTTGGACATGATTTCCGTGCCTCTACATCTACTACAGACCAGAGTTCGAAACCAGTACCAGATGCAGACCCAAGTCGTTGGAACGTCGGTTGCGGACCTCTTTGAGCCCCTTCCGGTCTCCGATCCGGTTACCAAGGAGAATATCCAAGACCAGATTGGCATGGTCAAGAACTTCTTCCTGGCCAAGCTGCACGCCAACAACGATCAACCACTCATCGAGGACGAAGACTTGCCTACGAAACAGAAGAAGCCTCGCCCTCGTCTGGGTGCAAGCGGTAAAATCGTCACGGCTCAAAAGCGTTCTCCCAAGGAGCAGCTGGCTCTGGCCAAGAAGAAGAAGAAGATGGCCGAGGCCGCCGCGGCTGCGGCCGCTGAAGCGAAGCTGAACGGATCTCCCGAGAAGGGAGGGCCCGGTAACAATACACTGGGCAAGAAGAAGTCGATGAGTATCCCCGCCGCCAACCCGGCAGTCATGGCATTGGCCCCCAGCATGGAGCGAGCAGACAGCATGGCGAGCCAGACGGACAAGGATGACACGATAGGGATGATGAGCCCGGAGAGCATTGCTCAGTAGGCCAAGCAGGGCTTTCGGGACTCGAGACGTCGAGGGCATTGACGCAAGCCCCGCCACCTTCAGCCCGCCCCCCGTTCGACAAAGGAGAGGGGGGTTGCGTTGGATGATAGATTTAGCTGCTTCACGTGCATGGGATTGGCAACGATGCCCCTTCGGACAGCGAACACGGTTGGCAACACGGGGAGGCGCATCGTCAAGCTCCCCTGGTTCTTCAACTTTTTTTTTTTTTTTTTTTCCTTTTTCTATACAACCACGTGTATTACCAGCGACTTACACCTGCTTTCACTTTTCCTTTGTCTTGGTCAAACTCATACCCAACGCAGGTGCATCTTTGCTCCCCCAAAAGCTGGCCTTTTTTTTCCCCTGGTTTTTTGGTTTTCTGTTTTGCCCCTGGTTTTCTTTCCGCCTTCTTCTCATTCTTTCTCGGCCACAATCACGCATCGTCTGGTCTTGCTTCCATGGCGTTATAAGACTTGGTTGACAGGCAACGTTATACCCACAACACCGAGAACCAAGAAAAAACAAGGGACGGGGAGAAAGAAACGGTATACGAGCAAGGCATGTCACTGGCGTCTCTCGTGCGCGCCCCCTCTGCTGCAGCGGTCACGGCTTTTTTCTCCCGCTTAATCCCCACGCTGGTTCCCTATCCCCCTTTGGACAGATTTCCTCCTCTTTTTTTTTCTTTTGTACGGGTTTTGTTTACGAGGCCCCCGTTGCCCTGGAACGAAGTCGCACGGGGGTGCGCTCGCGGGTTCTTGTTCACGGAAGCATGGCATTGGTGGGTTTGTCCTTTTTTTGTCTTTTCGATATCGGTTTTTGGGACGAGGATTTGATGAGAGGGGAAGAACGGCCTTTATTTGGCCCGGAATGTTTTATATATGATGGACTTGTCGTTGGGTGATGGACGATATTGGTTGCGACTTTTCCGGGGCCCACGTGAACGAGGGTGATGAGGGTTCTGTTGGATTGTGCCATGGCCTTTTGCCGTGGCTGAAGTGCAAAGTGCAGGAGACACGGGCGGCAGAGTCGTCAAGCTGTGGATAGTTGGCATTAGATAAACGAAACGTCTTGAACGAAAAGGCATCAATTGTACTTGACTCAATTCCAAACAGTAGGTAGTCATCAAGTCCACAAGTCACAACAATACTCAGCATGAAGCTGAAAGTGCTCAAGTGCACTGAAGACGTACGTCTATATTCAGCTATTCTATGACCCAGGTTCTGAGCAAAACAAGGGCAGAGAAGACCAAAGGCGGCTTCCCACATGTACAGATCCCAACTCCCACCAGCCAATCCAATTTTGTTGAAGGATTTTCCTTTCCTTGATATAACCACACAAAAAGATACCAAACTTGTCATTGCGCCGTGATGAAATGCATGCTGTTGAACGTTTCGCCATTGCCTCATCCATGTTAAATGTCGCCTTCCTTTCTTCGCTTTACGAGCGGCAACCCCTTTGATGAAAATGGGCTGGCTCCAAGCGTCGGTCCCTAACTTGAAATGAGATCAAGTTTCTTCCGGGAGTCTTCCTACAAGGGTTGCTGGCAACTTAGATGCCAGCATCGAGGCGCCAGCCCTCAACGGGGAGGGGGAAGGAGCTGCACCAGGCGGCGATCTCCTTGCGGAGCTCGTTGATGCGCTCAACCTCACCACCGGCAACCTTGACCTTGAAGTCCTTGAGCTTGTTGGCCTCCTTGGGGAGAGCACCCTGGACATCCTTGCAGATCTTGATGGACTCATCAATGTACTTGGCGACCTGCTCAAACTCCTTCTCGCCGAAGCCACGCGAGGTCATGGCGGGAGTACCAATGCGGATACCGCAAGGAGTGAGGGCGCTCCTGTCGCCGGGGATGGAGTTTTTGTTGCAGGCAATGTTGATCTGCTCAAGAACGGCCTCAACTCGGGCACCGTCGAGGCTGAACTGGCGGAGATCGACAAGAACCATGTGGCTGTCGGTGCCGTCGGAGACGAGCTTGTGACCGAGGGTCTTGAAGGTGTTCTCCAGGGTCTTGGCGTTGGAGACAACCTTCTCCTGGTAGGTCTTGAACTCAGGGGTAGCAGCCTGCTTGAGGGCAACAGCCAGAGCAGTGATGGTGTGGTTGTGGGGGCCACCCTGGTGACCGGGGAAGACGGAGAAGTTGATGGGGTTCTCGAGATCGTAGAGGGTCTCGGCACCGGTCTTGGGGTTGACGGAGCGCACGCCCTTGCGGAAGAAGATCATGGCACCACGGGGACCACGGAGCGACTTGTGGGTAGTGGTGGTGACAATATCGGCGTACTTGAAAGGAGTGGGGATGACCTCAGCGGCGATGAGACCGGAGATGTGAGCCATATCGACAACGAGGTAGGCACCGACGGAGTCAGCAATCTTGCGCATGCGCTCGTAGTCAATGAGACGGCAGTAGGCAGAAGTACCGGCAACGAGGACCTTGGGGCGGTAGAGCTGGGCGTTCTTCTCGAGAGTGTCGTAGTCGATGATGCCGGTCTCGAGGTCGACGCGGTAGGGCATGGTCTCGAAGTAGGTGGACACGGCAGAGATCCTAAATAATGAATGTTAGTTCACTGGCGACGACCATGTGCAGGATCAATGACTCGAACTCACTTTCGCTGAGGAGTCTGGTAGCCGTGGCTCAGATGGCCACCGTGGGGGAGATCCAGACCCATGAGACGGCCGTGAGGAGGCATGATGGCCTGGTAGACCTGGAGGTTGGCAGGGCTGCCGGACAGGCACTGGACATTGACACCCCACTTCTCGCCATCGAGGTGGAAGGCCTCGAGAGCACGCTTCTGGCAAAGAAGCTCGATCCGGTCGATGTGCTGGTTGCCGCCATAGTAACGGGCACCGGGGTAACCCTCCGAGTACTTGTTGGACATGGGGGAACCGAGAGCATCGAAGACGGCACGGGAAGTGATGTTCTCGGAGGCGATGAGAACAATGGACTCCCGCTGACGCTTGATCTCATCCTTCTGCGGAGGGGGTTAGAAGCTGTCGGGGCAGCAATGGATGGGAACACGGAGGAACACGTACCATGATGGAAGCGACCTCGGGGTCGGAGTCGAGAAGAGACTTCTCGAGCATCTGGTTGAATGGTCAGTAAAGCTGAGCAATGGGCTCATCGAGGCCAATTGGACGGTGTCGAGGAGAAACAGAACATACCTCCTTGTGAGACGCGGGGAGCGCATACTCGGCGTTGGGAGCGGCCATTGTGACTGGGCAATTGGATGAAGCTTTGTTGGGGAGAGCAAAGGATGAGTGTATGGAGAGGAGGAGGGACAGAAAAAGAGAAGAAAGGAGAAGAAGGAGGAGGAGGAGGTTTTAGAAGGAAACGACCAGGTGCGTACTATGAAAAAAATTCCTTCCTGAGCCGGTCGAGAAGGCGCGAAGTGCGAGGGGCGGCGGCGGGGTAATCGGCAGGTGCGGGGTCGTGATTGGTGGCGGACGCTCCGATAATGGGAGAGCAAGGTGAGATTCTGACTCTGACACCACCATCAAGGAGGGGAAAAAATTGATGCACTCTGGAGCTTGTCATAGCTATGATAGTTTCTGGGCTAGTTTTTTTTTTTTTTTTTTTTTTTTCTTCCAGTTCGTCCTGATGACCAGACACTAGCAGCCTCTCATTCCCTGAAACCACCCAACCCGGTAGAAAAGACTCACGGAATCAGCAGGTCATGGACATCTCAAGCAATTACGTTACAGGTTCCGGGCCAAATCAGGTCACCAACCTACCACAGCCAGGTCCCATGTCGGCCGTCGGCCAGCAGCCCCGTCGGCCACGAAACGAGAACGGGTGGGAAAATACGAAATGCCGGGACCCATGCTTTGCTCTGCCAGCCACTCGGTCGACGGACCTTGATGACCACTTTTACTGCTTCCAGGTCTGACTGCCGGGCTTATTCCTGGAGGAGGCGTCCTACCCTACATCTTGCCGGTGTGCGACCCAAAACGCCAATGAACTCGCAGAAACCATACGTACTTGGTTGCTAATGCATTGCATCGTCAAGGGACATTTGATCGTGCCTTTGATCCGTAAAGCGCCGACACGTGATCGGTGCATTTCCGTCGGCGGGTTGATCAGCACCGTCTGCAGCGGGTGTGACTCCGTCGAGTCGTGCTCCGGTAGGCTTTCAAACGTACCGGGTCGGAACTACCTCCTCCAAACCCGACAATGTCGAGGGACGTGAACTGTAGGAAGCGTGTCACAGTTGCCGTGAAGCCTCACAGTCGTTCCTCCACTCGCGATGCCCGAATTACAAATACGGGCCTGTTTGAGTCGCCCATCGAATCTATCTCAAGGTGCCTCAGGATTTCTCGCGTCATATCAGTACAACTTCCGGCCCCCGTTCCCATCCGGACAGGGACTAGCTTCCATCCAATCATCATCCGTCGGTATGGCTCAGTTGGTTAGAGCGTTGGTCTCATAATATGACTTGGCTAAACGTCAGGGACATCCAAAGGTCGAGAGTTCGAGCCTCTCTACCGACAGATTCTTTTGTTTTTGCTGCCGAATGACACGTACTTCGTCTTGCTCCGTTGCCCTGTTCTTTTTGTCTCACCCGCCTTTCAATCTCCCGTCCAACCCGTAGGTTGCTATGGGAAGTCGACACTACCAAAACGGCCATCGACGGAATGCCCCTGGTTGAACGTTTAACTAGTCCTCCTAGATATATATAAATAGCAAAGAACTTAAGTAATAAATATTACCCACGAGATGCTGGATGTTTGCGTGCGTGTACGTTGGTGTTGGCAGCTCACTGCCGTAGTATCATCCCCTGCCACGACCAGATACTGTGCGTGTCCCTGCAACACGCAATGCAATGGATTTGCGACTTGGTTCTTGTCGACAATGCTCGGTTTGACCTGCATACCCAACTCGATCGGTCATGAGCCTGTTGCGCCCGAGCGATTTCATTGCCGCGTGCGCCTTCACGGGCAGTCATCTATGTCCCCTTCAACACCGAGAGATATAGTGTAAGCGTCGATTTCCCCAGTCAACCCACGTTCACGAAGACGCCGCGTCACGGTAGGATCCGGCAGTAGTTGACGGAAAAGATGGCTTGGATAGCTGGTGAACTGCCGATGTCTCTTACCTGCACCCTCCATCTCCTCGACAAAAGCTACGTGTTACCTTTGTCGGTACCAAGCAGTGAACTTACAAACTGGAGCGAAGAACTTTACTTCAATACCATTACGTGCAAGGACCCTCTGGCCACAGTCAACCACCAACGGTACGTTGAGTCCGCGAAGAACTCACGAGCCCAACAAACGCAGTGGCGTGCAAGTTGCGAGTAAGGGCCACGGAGTTGAACCGCATCGTCCCGTCCCATCTCTCCGGAGTGCGTCACGGGCCTTGGACTTGCGCCACTTCGTCAAAGTGCGCAAAGGGTTTTCCCGCTAGATCTGTCGTCACTATATAAATTAGTAGTATGCAAATCCAGGAACCTACCGCCGTTGTCTGCTGAGATGCACGTGAATTAAAGGCACCCCCCAGCACTACTGACGAGTGATGAGGACGGCAAATTCAACGGGCGGTTTTGGTGCCGTACTGACACCTCTTGTTGATTTGCCAGGGGAATATCTGGCGTCACAGTGGGGGATATCCCAGTTTCTGCAATGGTACCCAACCTCGCATTTTCATCAGTGTTTGGAGATGGTAGACCGGGAGGTTTGACACGAAGGATATACCGAGAACCCCCCCTCAAGGGACGATCACTCCCCAGAAGTATGTTCGGCTTGACCATATCCTTAACGAATGAACTCATTCAAGTTTAGGCTAGGGATGAGGCGTTGCCAAAGTACCGGGTGTACTTTGAAGTACCTAGGAGATAGTAGGGAGTGCTGCCCGAAGCCGAAAAGGCGTAGAAGACCTACCCAAAGAATTTGACTGACGTTACCCAGCTACGGATTTTAAAAGACGACGGAAGTTCCTCACCGTCTTGCAGCACCTAGCGACGCCATGTCTCTGATGAAGAGGGAGGAAAAGGAGGCGACCAGCCGAGGCGCGTCCATTCCATTGCCCCCTTACCTCGCTCTCTGTTGTCTCAGCCTCACCGCCAACCCGCGGTGCTTCTTAAATCCTCACCCGTCTATCCATGTGAGTCAAAATTGAATAGGCACGCCCTCAAAGATCCGGTGCGACGAAGAGGAGCCAACAAAACGCCAAGCGGGCCAGTGAGGTGGCAACTGAGACATGCGCCCGGCGAGTCCCAGGCAAGGGAGAGCTTCAAATAGCGTGTAGCTGAACATCATAATGAATCTAGATCCCCATGGCTCCGATTCCTGTCAGTTCACCGTCGACTTTTGAAATAGACGTTTTTTGGGGGGTTTCGGGGGGCTGGTATGATAGCCCGCGATGAATGCCGTTGGTTTTCGTACTGGAATGACGTTTGTTTCACCGATTATCCGTAGACGACAGAGAACCTGCCCAGAGGCTTATTATCATTGGAGTCAGCTTACTAAAGTGGACGGCCCTGAGCGCGGATTCCTCACGAGTCCATTAACTGAGTTGAGTGGTCCAGTGAGATCGTGAGATAGTGAGGTATGTCCTGGGATCAAGAATGAACGTGTTCAGCAATAAGTTCTCCGTACAGATATGGAGTAACATTGACGATGAAGGAATCTACTTAAGGACGTACCAGACATGGGACGTAATTTTCTTCGTGCTCGAAGGAGCTTGTGTGAGGCTCTCGAGGAGCTGGTTCCTCAGTTGCAGCTGATGAGGGCCGTGGAGTTGAGGGGAATTGGTCAACCTGGGACTGCCTGGCCTGCCTACGGATACAGCCCACAAGAACCTGCTGGAGACGTTGTCCTGTCAGAGAGACCCGTGACCTGTGACCTGTCGGGACGGCAGCGTGCGACCTGGCGCGATCTCTTTTCCTGGGTGGAGAGATCCCTGGATGTCCTGCAGCCAGGGCCCAAGCAGCTCTAAGACGTAAACGTTGGGGTGGCCCTGGCGGATCGTTGGGCGGAGGTTTTGACCCCATTAATCGCTGGGTCGGATTTGGAGGTTATTGCTCGACGATGCCACAATTGGAAGGTTGTTCGCCATGCCAGCTGCGGGGGATGAATGTGTGAATGGGAATCCGAACAAGGCGACTGTGGCTGGGGTATTTTGTCGGCCCGTGTGTGGTGGGAAGGGCTGAGGACGTAAACGGAACAAGCCCGTCAACCTACCCAGGTGGCGCGCGCCGTCCCAACAGCCATTATCACGGAGGCCGGAATGGATTGGAACGCTGCGGGCTTTGGCGTCGCGCGATCGTGGTGGTGGTGGTGGTGGTGGTGGTGTGGATTGGAGAGGGCAGAGCATGGGTGCTGAGGATGGCCTCGATGGTTGAGGTGAACGGGACGAGATGACCTCAATCATGGAAATGACAAGGGTGGGATCGCGCACTGGACGGGCGGGCCTTGGGCCAGAAAGGCGAGCTCCCATTCTCTTCATGCCGAGTCCAACGAGTGCAAAGTACGGTTCCTTCAGCCAAGTATCGTCATCATCACCAACGCTATCCCCATCATCGATAGAGTCGAGTCAGTCTACCCACCAAAGAAAGAAATGGTGCGCCGTCAGACTCTTCCCAAAGGGAGACCACGCAGCCAACAACCCCGAGGGGGGAAGCATGAACAGGAAACAAGAGGAGTCCCGGGCGGGAATCTGACACACGCGGCAGAAACCCGCATCAAGCCTCGGCGAATAGCTTCCTTGGCGCCTTGGTACCTCCCTTAGGCCTTAGGGAGGTGGGAGGCGAGCCGTGGGAGGGAGCGAAGTACCGAGTATCCGTACCCTGGGCGAGAAGGTACCCGGGTATGTACTTTCGGACAGCCGTGCTGCGCGCCTCGTGCGCCGTAATGTCGTAGAAAAAGCAAATCTCAACCGCAGCTGCTGTGTGGCAGTGACAACACTCCCCTCAACGCAACGCCGCCCTCCCCGAGCCTAGCGAGTGTTTGAGGTGCTCTTCCAGCGAGATCAAGACAGATCCGTCTGCTTTTTCTGGGTGCAGTGGCACGTCAGCGAAAGTAGCGGCAGCGGCAGCGGCAGCAGTTACCGGGTCGGTTCAGTGGTGGGCGTCCGGGGGGAACCCTGAATGGGGGGACTTCAATGTCAGGTGCCTTGGTTGGGTGCGGGCGCGCGAGCGCCTCCGCGGGAAATTTGTCTGTCCACGGTGCGGATGCGGATGCGGATGCGGATGGGGTACCGAGCTTCTGTCCTTTGTACGAATTCGTACATCCAGCAGGTACATCTGGCACACACCTTACCTGTAAAACCAGGCCAGGTGGGAGCGTCGATCGCCGAGTGGTGCTTGCTGTTTGTGGTTTGAGAGAGCGTCTTGGGTCCCGTCGGCTTCGTATCGGGCAGGACGAGGACCAAGTCGAGTGTACCCAACGGGCGACGGTGTGAGCGCGTGAAAAAAAGAAAAGGTTCCCGTCTGCAAATCATGAGGAGCGGACGTGCGTACCAGATGTGACGTGGGTGGCCAAGGGTGCCTGCTCCAGACTGTTAGCAACAGGCGAGGCTTAGACCTGGAAGGAGCTGTGGTCCGGTAAAAAGGTACCAACGGTCACCTGTAAATAAGGCAATCAATCAATCCCCCCTTCAACTTCATCAGTCATCAGGGCTTGGCTTGGAATATGGAATAAGTCGCTTCGCCTCCAAGACGAGCCTCACTCTGCACTGGGGTGAGCACCAACGGCCTGAGACAAGATTGATGCTCATCAAGGGCAGGCAGAAGTGCGATGTACCTCCCCACCTGCTCCGGGCGGGTAGCGACGTACCGTACCAGCCAGGGAGGCATCTCAGCATAACCGAAATCTGCGTCGCGCTCTCTGGCTGACACAAAAGCTGGAGGGCAGCCGCGGACCACCCACTCGCATTCCAAAAATGCCCAAGGCCAGAAAGGGAAACGGGGGATGAAGGTGTGACACTGCCAGCGAAGAGGGAAAGAAGAACAGAGAAATGCGGACATGATGCAGTTGCTGTGGAAGCAACTGGGGTGGGTAAGTGGGAAGGTGCAGCTGCATCAAAGGACAGGTGCGGCACGGTGCAATGCACCGGAGGTGCAGATGCAGGTCTGATTTTGGTTTTGGTTCTGGACGTGGATGATGGGGACGCGCCTTGCAGTGCCCTGCACGACGACTCGCTCACCATGTGGAGGCGTGTGGATGTGAAGCGTGGGTGTGGCAGCCACCAGCGAACGGAGCGCCCAGCCTGCTTCCAGAGTCCAGGGCCACAGTTTGTGAGTTGTGCAATGCTGCACTGCTGCGCTTGCTGTGCTTCGACCGTGGACGCCGCAGAGCATGATACAACTGGGAGACGGGCGGGCTTCGAATGCCCATCAGCCTTCTCAGGCAGTCGAGAGGGGGACTCGCTGGTCCGTCGAGGAAGATTTAGCACCGCGGAAGGGACCTGCCCCTGGCAGCGAAGCCATGGAAGGATCCATGGATCAGACAGCGACTTGGGAGGAACCGACGATCGTGGGCGACTACTAACTCGTAAGGTGCCGCAGGTCAAAAGAACCATCCTCTCGGGCTTCCTCAATCGCTGGGCCGTGCATGTCTCCTTGCCTGCCTCTGTCCATGACCGATTCACCGGCAATGAATAACAGATGGATCAGGAAAGGCCAGGCAAGCCACCAAGCCCCAGCCACCAGCCGCAAATTCAAAACGGAGGCCCATGTTATCTCGTTCATCAGCCCGGGCCGTGACTGCTCTGTCTCGCGGCGTTTTTTTTTCTGGCTTCTCCACCGAATCTTTCCCCACCGCTGCCCACCCGCTAGAACTCTCGGTACGTACCCTCCTCCGCCCTCCCTCCATCCGTCTCCCACTCGCTCAGCTCTCAGCACGAGCGCCGTGATCCATCCAACTTTTGAGGAGAAATCCCCCCTTGTCGTTGGAGTCTGCTCGTCTCAGCACACGCCCTCACACTCCCCGCCCTCCTTTCCCGGCCCCGGCCACCTTTCGAGTCTCCCTCCAGAAGCTCCAGTGCTTGTCTGCCTCCACCGACTCTCTGCCTCCTCCTCCCTCACATCGTCACCATCACCTGCGTCTCCACCCGTCTGGCATCCCCGCCTCACCTGTCCATCCATCCATCCATCCACCCGTCGACAATCGCCATCCCACACCCCCCCTTTTCTCACCATCGCCTTGTCCCCTTGTCAACTTGTCCCTTTTCTTCTGCCCTCGTTTTTCTTCTTCCCTGGACCCATCCCCCCCTGGACCCTCTGCCCTGGCCCCTTTTTGGCCTGTGTCGCCCATGGCCAGCAGCAGCTAGACTGGGCTGGGCTGGGCGCTGGGCTGCCGCCCTCCAGACCCCCCAGTTCCCTCGACATCACCGTTCGTCAAGGGCGCCCCCGTGTTTCCCTCCGATTCCTGGGTCGAAGCTGCCTGCAAGAATGCCAGCCGCTGCCTCAGATCACTCACCACTCAGTATCCGGACCCGGGCCAACATGTTACATACACACTGCTGTACGCTGCGGCGCCTCACCTCACCTCTTCCAGAGTCCAGCGCCATTAGCTGAAAATTGAACTCCCTTGATCACCCATTGCCTCGTCCATCGTCCAGGGAGTGATGTGCGTCTGTCGCACTCTCGGGCTAGTCAAGCCAAGCCCATTTTCCGGATCCTCCCAATCATTCAAGTTAATCTGCGTCAAAACTCACCATCCCTGCGTCCTCACCCAGCAGTTCTTTTCGCCATTCCGTCTTCATTCCACCTCGAGTTTTCCTTTTTCCTATTGGTCCCGTGATATGCTGCCTTCACCCGCCGCGAGTTCACAGCTCTCCTGCGCCGTGGCCCGCCGCTCGCGGTTCCTCGAATTTTCATCTGCCTGCCCTGAACAAACCTCATGGTCCTTGAGTCGTCGCCACGTATCGGTGAACCATGATCAAATCCATGGACTTGGTTAACATTTCATCTCCGACTCAAAACTGAAACCGAGCTTCGTCTTGAGCTCGAGTCGAGGGATCAGACGAAAATTCATCATGTGCTGGTGTCCGTGCTTTGTTGAATCTCAGGGCCAACAGCTGTCGCCTGTACGGATAATGCTGTTTCGTTAATGCCCCGAGTCGCCAAGCCCCGTCATCATAATTAGAAATTCTCAAGCTCCGTCCCGTTTCGAAGCTGACCCTGGACGTGCATCGCGGCGTCTTTGTCCATGTGCTCCGTACAAAGGGTGCCAAGTACTTCGTACCATGTCGCGACGCAACGCCTTGTCCAAGGCGAATGGCCCCGTCTCGAGCTCCGGACAGCCCCATCAGCGGCAAACTTCCCATTCTTGTCCCTTCTCTGTCCATCTTCAGGCACTTGCCACCGCGACCGATTCCTGGAGAGGGCCGATGAAGGTTATTGCGGTGCTAAAACACGTGGGTTGCTTCCGGAACGGCTTGCAGCGGGGACCCCGGAGAGCGGTGAATAACATGGACTGTCAGTTCCCTTCTCGACCATCCATCCGCTACCCGCTTGTAACACTGCCAGTTGTTGATGCTTGGAGTTGATGATGAGGATTAAATGGTCTGATGGCATAATCACCACCACCTCGATCCGGTCGGCAAGGCGCATTGCACCGCAGCATGCGCTGCATGGGCGCCCCTCCGAATCGGCGAATGGCACGCTCCGAAATGACCAGGGCACGACATACGTTGGTCCCTGATAACCCAGTTGGCAAGGTTACTCGTACAGAAAGTGCTCAGGCAGTCAGTGGTGACAGTACTTCGTAGATAGCGATTCGATCAATCGATGTCTGTGTCCCACGTTCTGCGCGACGAAACGCCTCCCACGCCGCCATTCTGCGGGTTGTTCTCTTTCGGGCCGTGGCTGTCGGCTGTCAGCGCTTCCAGTTTGCTTCACTGACAGGCAGTTTCGTACCCACTCCCCTGGATTGAACAATCTCATCGACGACTCTGGTGCCCACATGATGCATCGAGCTTGGCCGCAGCGTTCCGAGAAAGCGTTCAAAGCCAAAAAGGACTTGTTTGCGGTTGCAACTCAACGAACAGACGGAATAAACTTTGCTGCAAGATTTGAGTGCGTTTGCACGCAATCACAGCTGCAACCTTTTTGCAAATATCCCCAAGTCCCCCAAAAGATATTCGTCTTTTTTCTCCTCATTTCTTTTCGCGTTGCGGCTCTCGCCAATGGTCGACGGCAGGACCCGCATATTAGATGCCGAAGGAGGAGAAAAGATCTGTGGTCCCCAATGAAGTTGACAGGACCTGGAGGGCAGGCGAATGGGCATTTTGTTCGTCGTGTTGTGAACCAACAGCTTACGCTTCGGCTTGCGGACACTTCGCCGCGGGTGTTGGTAAATGAGACGACAAGGAAACGAAGCTGTATCTACGGGTGGTTGCCTCGACCCTGCCTTGCCTTGCCTTGCCTTGCGCTGCGGTGCGTCTCGAAGCGTGTGGGGGGCGACTAGCCTCTGATGCCAGAGACTTGGCGTGTGCCGTTTGCAAAACTCCCTAACTGGGCTCCGGTCTGATGCGAGTGAGGGCGTCGAATCTGTCGGTGCCGTAATTAATTACCTCTCACCTTACGACCTCGAGGTCTTGTGCCAAGTATGATGTGTCAGCCAGCAGTGGCCCTTAGCGGCTCAGTGCCCAGCATTTCCAGCTGCCGAACGCGCCACTGAGGAGATGGCCGGGGGGGGGGGGGGGGGGGCCCCCCCNNGGGGGGGGGGGGGGGGGGGGGGGGGGGGGGGGGGGGGGGGCGACCCCCCATCTTCCTCGATCCTTCGGGTACGTACCTGAGCCTCTGGTATTTTCCGGCTCCGTGTGGTCTCCCTGGGCTCCTGGAGTTTCTCAGTCAGTCTGGGACCCCCGTCACACTGGCGGTACGTACCCTCGGCGGGCACTCTGGACACAAGAGGATGCCAGGACCAGCGTGGTACGCGGGTACCGCAGGGCCAAGGCGCCCGTCCCACAAGTCACTCTTCTGGGTCTCTGGGGAGGCACCGGGAAGGGAGACGACGGGCTGGGCCAGGTTGCTGAGAATGTGTGAGTGGTGTGGGTGCGTGGATGCGTGGGCGTCCGTGGCTCGCAAGGTGTGGGTGGATTCGCGAGGGCGCAACTGTGATGGAGGAAGAGGGGCGTGCCTCGGCCTATCCCCACGCCCATCCTAAAGTGGTCCGCTAGAGGCGCCAGGCGGCACTAAGGCCAAGAGGCTCCCTGAGAGCATGCCCAAGGGGCCGTAAATAAAGTAAAATGCATGGATGACCCGGGGTGGGGCCCCTCTCGCTTGGCGCTCACGCCTCCGTGTCTCTAAACTGCCCGTTCCTTCCCTTTCGCTCGTGGGTAAGGGGAGTTTGCGAGGCCAGAGAATGTCCTTCCTCCATCATCCTGTGTTTCTTTCCGACTCCTCACTTTCTTTCTTTCCCACCCACTTCATCGCCTGAGTACAGCTTCACCGGCGCCAATTTCTACAGTCCTTTTGCGCTTCATAGCCCGCCCTTGGGACTGCCTGCCTATCCTCCATCTGATTCTCCCTCTTCAACATTCTTCACATACTCCTCTTTTTTTTTCCCCCCCCCCTTCTCGTCGCCGCGTCGTCTGTTATGTGGTCGTCGCCATACAACCCTCCCACCCACTCGTAACCACCATTGATCTGAATCATCCATCGCGGGCGCTGTCGCTTTAGCCAGCATCGGACGAACTCCGAATCGCACCTAACATAAACCCTGCGAGCCATCACTCGACCATCGCTTGTCGCATCCCCGCCGTGCCCCTGTCCTCCTGCGAAAAGCTTTGCCGTCATTCACTATGGCGAACCATCATGCGTCGCCCACCATGATGCAGATGCAACAGCATCAGGGCCAAGTTGCTCCTCCTCCTCCGCCGCCAGGCGTCCAGCCTCCTGGCCACTTCGCGCCATCGTCGCAGATTGCCGCTATGAACGAAGCTGTCTGGCTGCAGATTGGTAGGTCCCTTCTGTCTCCTGCCCTCGTCGCGTCGACTGACCCCTTCCTAGGAAGCTTTTCCGAACTTCTACGTGTTCCCGACGAAGCTATGCACGCATACGAACGCGCGCTGCAAGCGAACCCTTCCTCGACCCCTGCCATGAATGCTATAGGAATGCTTCTCAAGGGTCGAGAGGCGTTCGATAAAGCGCTCGAGTTTTTCCGAGCCATCGTTCAGATTGATACGAACAATGGCGAGGCCTGGGGAAACTTGGGTACGTCTTGCAGCTTTCGACTGCTGGCGCAAGCTAACCAAGATCCCAGGACATTGCTATCTCATGACAGAAAATCTGCAGAAGGCCTACGACGCTTATCAACAAGCGTTGGTCAACCTGAGAGATCCCAAGGTATGTTCCATCTCTATCTCTATCCCCCAATGACTTTGAAGTTAGACTTGAACCAGGCCTTCTAACGAAAATGCGCAGGACCCAATGCTGTGGTATGGTATCGGCATCCTGTATGACCGATATGGGAGCTATGACTACGCAGAGGAAGCCTTCTCTCAGGTCATGCATATCCAGCCTGACTTCGAGAAGGCCAATGAGATTTACTTTCGCCTTGGAATAATCTACAAACAACAGTCCAAGTTCGGCCAGTCTCTCGACGTAAGCTGACCCTGTCCAACACCGACTGGCAAATGCAGCTAACAGGCCCAGTGCTTCAAGTATATCGTCGCATCGCCTCCTGGTCCCTTGACTCAGGAGGACATCTGGTTCCAAATTGGCCATGTCCATGAGCAGCAGAAAGACGTAAGCTTCCCCGCAAATATTTGAAATGCTACCGTGGTTGACTCTTTCCACAGTTCGATAGTGCCAAGGCTGCCTACCAGCGCGTTCTGGACCAGTCTCCCAATCACGCCAAGGTTCTCCAGCAGCTTGGATGGTTGCATCACCAGCAGAGCAACACTTACGAGAGTCAAGATCGCGCCATCCAATATCTGGAGAAGTCCGTCAGTGCAGGTAAGAATGACATTCCCATCTTAAACTTGTACGTCGTACTGACATGCAATAGACAACCAAGATGCGCAGAGCTGGTATCTCCTTGGGCGGTGCTACATGTCTCAGCAGAAATACCCCAAGGCCTACGAAGCTTATCAACAAGCTGTCTACCGCGACGGAAAGAACCCAACCTTTTGGTGTTCCATCGGTGTGCTCTACTACCAAATCAACCAATACCGAGATGCCCTTGACGCCTACTCTCGAGCCATCCGACTCAACCCCTACATCTCAGAGGTTTGGTATGATCTTGGAACTTTGGTACGTTAACTCTATTGTAACCCACCCAGCTGGCTCAAGCTAACCGAACCGTAGTATGAGAGCTGTAACAACCAAATTACCGATGCCCTGGATGCATACCAACGCGCCGCTGAGCTCGACCCTGGCAACCCTCATATCAAGGCTCGTCTCCAATTGTTGCGTTCTGGCGGCACTAATGGTGCACCACCTTCGGCACCTCAGCCAGCCGATGTGCATCCCCAAGCATACCAGGCTGCTGGACCACCCCAATGGGGCGGCTCGGCTCAGGCGCCTCCCGCATCTGGCCCCCCTCCCCCTCCTCAAGGAGCAGGAGAAAACTGGGCTGGCCGTCTCTCCAACATCAATCCACCACCTCAGCCCCCAAACCCCTATGAGTCTCGTGGCGAGTTTAGAGGAGGCCCTCCTCTGCAGCGACAGCCCAGTCCTCCTCAGGATCAACAGATGCGTCAGCCCTATAATGACCCTACTAGACCTGGGCCTTCGCGACGGAGCCCTCCCCCTCCCCTGGGTCATCAATACTCGCAGCCTCCTCCTCCCCCGCCGCAGTCTCAGTCTTCTGCACCCGTCTCTGAGCGACGTGTTGCCAACCCCAACTGGGGTGGAGCTACTCCATCTGCTTCGGCTCCTCCCTCAAACAATGGCAATGGCCCTCATCCTGCCAACGGTATGGCTCCCTTCAGGCCTACCAACAGCCCTCGCCCTGATGGCCGTTCCGTTCATGATAACCGTATTCCTTCTCCCAAGTCGGCATATCCCCAGCATCAGGCTCCCCCTTCCTTGTACTCTCACCATCCCGACATGTCGTCTCAGGGAGGCCCTGACAGCGCCCCCCCTGGGCCCCCGGGCCCCCCTGGTCCTCCGTCAGCCGTGGCTGAGAGCACAGTACCAAGGCTTGATGACCGACCATCCTCTGTCGGACCTAAGCGTATGCGAGACTGGGAAGAGGAGTCTGTTCCGAAGAAGCAGGCTAGCGAGGAGAATCGCGCTCGTTTGGATGATATGCGCCATCGGCGACCCTCGACTCCCCCTCGTGACTCTTACCGCCGCAACTCATCCGAGGCTCGTCGACTGGACGATCCGCGTCGGGTGGAGGAGCCGCGACGCCCCGAGGAGCCCAGAAGGCCCGACGAGGGTCGTCACCCCGGTGATGGCTACCACCCTTCTGATGCTGCCCACCACCCACCGAGCCATGCTCCTGGTCCTCCTCATCTTCCTCCCATGCAGCAAGCACCCCCCTCATTGCCTGGTGTGCACGACAAACCCCCAGCTGGCCCTCCCAAGGAAGAACGACCCCAGAGCCTGGAGCACACTCCTGCTTCTCGCCCAGTCCCTCCCCCGATTGAACCTGAGAGAGCTGCTCGCAAGATGGATGTTGACGAAGATTATGATGATAGTGGAGAGGACGAGAAAAAGGCTGGCATCCCGAACGGGTCTGGTCCGGCTTCCAACGCTGGGGACTCTAAGGCTACTACGTCGGGGAGTGCAGGCGTTAACGGGGTTTCGGGTCCCACCTCAAAAGTTGACTGATGTTTGGACATTGCGGTGTTTATGAGTTGATGGGTATTGGTTCTTTGCTTGCTTGCTTGTTCGATCTTTGCTTGATCACCTTTCCTTCCGTGTATACCACCACCCTCAGAGGCTTGATTTGATATGATTTTTTTTTTGCTCCTGTTCCCAGAAGTCAAAGCATTGTTGAATCTGGGTTTACCGTGTTTCTTGGCTACAATGCCCAAGAACGGTATTCGTACCGGGTCTTAGCACAATCCGCGAATAAGTAATATCACATTTTCATGAATTCTTAATACGATAATCTGGTGGTTCCTTGCTCAAGTTCTCGTCTTCTCGAAATTGACCGACTCTTGGATCGTTTTCGATGGAGGAAGTCACGTGACATATCTCCAGCTTGTTCGGGTGGCCACTGGCGTGCCTCTGGTGGAATTTTCGTATGGAGCCATACCCTAGGGCTCATTCGAATTTCCTCACCTCACCTCGGACTCGTGGTGTCAAAAATTGTGCAGCGTGCACGGGCCATATTCGCTTAAATTTCACCCACACTTTTTCTCTCTCTTCTTGACTTTCTTAACACCACGCAGGCTTCGTCAACTTCATACTAACCCCCTCAACCCTCACAGCCCGCCCAAGATGAGTGTGAGTTCCGCGACCGCGACGGCGACAATGGATTCCAAACGAGACTGACACTCGATAGCACCGCAAGTACGAGGCTCCCCGCCACGGCTCCCTGGCTTACCTGCCTCGGAAGCGCGCCGCCCGTCACCGTGGAAAGGTCAAGTCGTAAGTATTACCTTGAAGAAAAAAAAAACAACATTGACACCCACGATTCGCTCCCGACAATGGCTAACGCATTGGTTGAACAGCTTCCCCAAGGATGACGCCAAGAAGCCCGTCCACCTCACCGCCGCCATGGGCTACAAGGCCGGCATGACCACCATCGTCCGCGACCTCGACCGACCCGGTGCGAAGGCGAACAAGAAGGAGGTTGTGGAGGCTGTGTCTATCATCGATACCCCACCTGTACGAACAATGCAGCCCGCTTGGCTTTGTGCCTATGGCTAACATCTTTTAGATGATCGTTGTTGGTCTTGTGGGCTACATCGAGACTCCCCGTGGTCTCCGATCTCTCACCACCGTCTGGGCGGAGCACTTGAGCGACGAGGTGAAGCGCCGCTTCTACAAGAACTGGTACAAGAGCAAGAAGAAGGCCTTCACCAAGTACGCCAAGAAGCACTCCGAGAACAGCGGTGCTTCCATCACCCGCGAGCTCGAGCGCATCAAGAAGTACTGCACCGTCGTCCGTGTTCTCGCCCACACCCAGATCCGCAAGACTCCCCTCAAGCAGAAGAAGGCCCACCTCATGGAGATCCAGATCAACGGTGGTTCCATCGCCGACAAGGTTGCCTTTGGCCAGGAGCTCTTCGAGAAGCCCGTGGACATCCACTCCATCTTCGAGCAGGATGAGATGATCGATGTCATCGCCGTCACCCGCGGCCACGGTTTCAACGGTGTCACCTCCCGATGGGGCACCAAGAAGCTTCCTCGCAAGACGCACAAGGGTCTCCGAAAGGTCGCTTGTATCGGTGCTTGGCATCCTTCCCACGTCCAGTGGACTGTTGCCCGTGCCGGTCAGATGGGTTACCACCACCGTACCTCGGTCAACCACAAGATCTACCGCATTGGCAAGGGTACTGCCGACGACAGCGCCTCCACCGAGATCGATGTCACCAAGAAGAAGATCACCCCGTACGTTTCATTCCCCGACTGACACCAGGTAGCTCTCGTTGCTAACGCGTAAACAGCATGGGTGGCTTCGTCCGCTACGGTGAGGTCAACAACGACTTCGTCATGGTCAAGGGCTCTATCCCCGGTACCAAGAAGCGTGTCATGACGCTCCGCAAGTCCATGTTCATTCACACCTCCCGCAAGGCCCTCGAGAAGGTCAGCCTCAAGTGGATCGACACCTCTTCCGAGTTCGGCCACGGTGCCTTCCAGACGCCTGCCGAGAAGAAGCAGTACCAGGGTACTCTCAAGAAGGATCTCGCCACCGCTTAGAGCGGCTGCTAGTTATTCTTTCTTTGTCATAAGCCATTTGCATCGGTGTCGAGGGTTGGTTCGTTCGCCTTACATTTGGGCTGGGTTAGGTTTCACGCTGGAATGAAGGGAAAAAAGAAGCCAGCTAGAGGGATGGATCCAAAAAATTTAACGAGATTCCCAATGTCAATCGACTCGACCTGTTCGTTTGGTGATTTCGAGTGCCATTGACGTGATATTTGAAGCAAGGACGAGGAGTGGTTGACAAACGTGAAGACAAACATGTGCTCTAATCATATAAGTCCTCACTAACAATCGTAGTGAAGGGCGTGCATTTGATGTGGTTTCACGACCAAGGAGGAATCCTGTTTCGCAACCTTGAAAGTCATGTGCTCTCTCCACGATGACGCCGTGAGTTGCAGTTGGAAAAAATGTGTCCATGGGCTTGTAATTCGTCGTCCTCGCCGGTGGATATTTCCCAGCCTGACGTCACCCCCGCTTCCCACCCGATGCCCCTCGCTGAAAACCGAACACAACATGCGGGCCTGCGTTCCACCTCCGACGACGTCAATTCCCTTCCTCATGACCACCAAGTCGATCCCATCTCTCTGCCCGAGACTCCAATCCCTCTTCCGTCCCGCCGCGAGACCATCCACGCCCATTTCCGCGCCCTTACGAAACCTCACGCTCCGACTACAACCCACCACCACCGGTACCGCCGCCCCCCCACCGCGTCGTCACCCTCCCGCTCGACACCTGAGTACTACCCGACGCCTCAACATGGCCAGCGACGAGGACTACATGGCCTTCCTGAACAAGGCGAACCAGGACACGGGCGCGGCGACGGCGCAGAGCGGCGAGCCGCCCGTCCTCAAGGCCAAGGACGAGGGCAGCGAGGTGCCCCGCGAGATCCGCGACGTCTGCCAGCAGGCCGTCTACGTCAGCGAGGCCGACGAGCCGTTTGAGGAGGTCTCCCTCAAGTGGGACGGGCAGAACACGCTGCCGACCGAGTGTAAGCAAAAATCCTCGTTCCTCCTCCTCCTCCTCCTCCTCCTCCTCCCTTTTCCCCTTCATCCTTGCCTGTTGATCACCAGCTGACTTTCCTTCCCCGCCCCCGCAGCCGAGTTCGCCAAGCTCACGCAGTCGCCCCCGGACGCGCAGATATCCATCCTCGACCCCCTGGAATGGGACTCCAAGGGCCAGTACGGCGACGTGCTGGAGGCGGTGCGGCGGGCCACGGCCGGCAACGACGTGCGCGTGTACCGCGTGGAGCGCGACGCCACGAGGGTCGAGTACTGGCTCGTTTCGGCGACGGGCGGGAAGCTCGTGGGCGCCAAGGCCTTGAGCATCGAGAGTTGAACGGTTCGATTTTGATGAATTGTGTCAAGTAAAGATTGCTGGGTAGTGGAGAGGAATATGCAACAAGCCTCTCCGGGTTTATTTCCGCTTCATTCTACAGACAATGCGTGAATGCTGGTGCACTGCCTTGGCATGATATGAGTTCTTTTCAGCGTCGGGAGCTTATTGTGCTCTAACAAGCCCCAAGCCCAGGACCTACTTACGTCTCCTTCCTGTAACGATATAATAATGTCTATCCATAAGTCGAGTAGAATGAATACGTAGGCGCTGCATATTACTTACTTCTTTCCCCTCAGGCAGATATACAAACATAACTACGAATTTCCATCGTTCACGCCAACAAGCGGGCTTTCTTCACTTACCTTCCTTCTCTCACTTGGAAAGCCGATCGCTCGTTCGTTGGTCGTCCCAGTCAGTATTGATGAAGAGCAAAAAAAGATGAAATCACGTAAACACTGTTACGACCCAAAAAGAAACTCCGGTACAGGGAATCGAACCCTGGGCTCCGCGGAACTGATCTCTCAGATTATGAGAGCGCGAAATGTTAGCCACTACACCATACCGGATAGTGTTTGTTATGCATGGTACCTGAGAATCAAGCCCTAACTGTGGCCCCCGATGTGCTTCCCACACACAGCCTTGAATATCAATCAATCCCCAACTTCTTGAAATGCGGAGGAAAGTTCATCCATCGTCCGCTCTCTGAGATAGAGTGATCATTTGTAGTCTTCATTCTCGCAGATTTATTGACGCACGCTAAACCGTCCGTTTTCCCACCATGCCTCATGATCCCATCCATGCAAATGTTATCTACTCGGTACTGTACACTGTATCAACACCAATGATGTTATAAACCTCTTTGACCTGGACTCCGTTGCTTGCAATAAAAACAAAAACGCCAACTACCACGTCCCGAGACCGTGGCTAGCTATTCCTCCCTAATGTTTACAATTATATCTTGTCCATCAAAGTCATTCTGTCATTCTTGCGTGTCTTGATCGCGTTGCTCTACACCATCTCGGGCGCATTTCTGTGTGGCGTCACCAGACTGCTGTGTGTCTGAATGGCCAGCTCTGGAGAGATGGGTGTGAGTTGCTTCGGCTCACGTGGCTGGCGCTCCTCGGGAGGGATTATCGGAGCCGAAGTATCCACGTCCATGTCGTTTGAAGCCAAGTCTCGGTTTTCGGTGAATGAGATGCAGCTGCTGGAGTCGGACATGTATACATCTTGGCACTCACTTTCCGATCCAGTGCTCTCGACAGTCGGGGTGAGCGCCTCCGCCAGGTGAGGTACCTTGTGTATTTTTGGTGTTTTCGTGGGTGCTCTGAGAAGCGGAATCACGAGGCGAGCCTCTTGGGATGCCGCTTTCTGGGGCTTGGCATGTGCAGCTTCGGTACGGAGAGCCATGATGGAGCCGCCGGCATGTTCGTCGTCGTCCTCGTCTTGTCCGATAGTCCACACCCAGCGTCGCTTCTTCTCCTTCTTCTTTCGCTTCCGGATGCCGCCAGGAGAGTTACCGGGTGAAGTGGTCGAACCGTTTGTCACGCCAGTCATCCGTCGTCGCACCTCTTCCGAAGGCCCTGGAGTTTGATCACCATTCTCAATTTCGTTGGGGCTAAATGCCAGCGTCAGGTCTAGTGAAATCGGAGATTGCGTCACCGGAATTGAAGGAGATCGCGGCGAAGCCTCCTCCGTGAGAAGGTCGATGTGAGATCTGGTGTACATGTTGTTGACAATCTCTTGCGTTAGCGGGTTGTTGTATCCGACCCTCTTAGCCGCCTTTTCCTGGAGACGAAGAGATTCTCGTGGAGGAGAGCTCAGCTGAATGGCGGTGGGCGGAGGAAGCGGTGAGTTTCGAAGTATGCTGTGGAGAGATTGAGGGTGGATGTACGGAGGTGGTTGACTATCCAAGTTGGTGAGTCGAGGCATGGGTCGGTTGATGGACTTGTGAGACTCCGATCGCAAAGGGCTTTGGGGCGCCTTGACTGAGATGTCATCGTCGCTAAAGGTGAAGACCCTGGAGCCGTTGGGCTCGGTTGGACCAGCTGATAGGGGTGGGGTGGCTGTCATGACGCTGGGGAAGCTCATCTCCATGGGCTTGGGGGAGGTGGCGGTCGCACTGGGAGGCGTTTCCGGGTATGAGGCGACATATGGCGTTACGACGCGGTTTTTGAGGTCCTTGGGCGAATATTCTGCGCAAGCCGACAACGGCAAGGGCTGGAAGGTGTTGATGGCGCTGATGGGTTCCGTCTGGGTGGGCGTTGATCGCTGGATGGTTGTGACGTAAACATTGGAGAGGGTGTTGAAGGCCGTGGCATCTCTGGGGTCGACGGCGTAGCTCCTGGTTGACTTGGTGACTGGGCTACAGGATGTCTTGATCTTGAGAGAGAGCCGAGGCCTCTTGGAGAGGTCTTGTTGAGCCGTCATGATGGCTTTGTGTCTCGCGAAGCTCGACGTAGAGAGATGGTGGTTCCTTGTCGAGAGGGGTGCTTGCAGGCAGGACGCGAAAGGGATTCTTTGCTGCGGGATATCTGGGCCAGCCCTGAACCGAGTAAGCAATGTCCAGCAAGGCTTAGCTGAAGACGTCGCTTCCAGACGACTGGAACCACCCAAGGATGACAGTAGTAAAGGACGCCGGAGAGCAATTAGCAGAAGCCAGGGCAACGACGGTTGAAGATTGGGGGCTCAGCGGGTATATAATAGGGATGCACGGGGCATCCCCTCCACCATGAGCCATGGTCCAGGAGCCATGAGCCATGAGGCACAATCCTTGATCCATGGCAACGCGCCCAGCTAGACATGCATGCAGGGTGATTCCGCCCACTGAGGAGGATCTGACAAAGAAAGCCGTCGACCAGTGGCTGCTGGCTCTGGTTGGCTCACGCGGCGTAATGGTGGGAGGGCGCAAGCGCCCATTGTTCAAGGGTGCCCCCCTCACGGCGATCCAATCACGCGGCTAAACCGTCGTCTGGAACCGGTTGCGCGCTGCCACTGGCGTCTATTGATGCAAAGACGACGGGTTTGCAACAAGGCAGCTTTCGTTCTTCCTTGTTTCCTTGTCTTCAGGCATACAAGCCAGGGGGAGTGGAGGGAGGAGGCGTTCAGCCGAAGGGGGGCGGCGTCAGCTCAGCCCTATTCAGACCCTGTTTGCGTGTCAACCTAGCCAAGCCTCAAGTCTATTGATCTTTGCAGGACGGCTGACCGACAGTGTTTCTGAACAAGAAACAATCGTCTGACGGAAAAAAAAAAAAAAAAAAAAAAAAAAAAAAAAGAAAGTGTGCATCGCGTCCCTCAAAGTCGATAGCCGCCGGGCCCTTTGGTGAAGGCCAAAGGAGAGAGCCAAAGAATGACCTACAGCCGTCACCTGCTAGGATTCGGCGTGGGCGGCTAGAGGGCTCCCACGGGTGGTCGAGAGCGTCGCCAGATGCATCGGGCCTAACAGCTAGCGACCGGCCAGAGCGAGTGGGTGTTCGTCTCGACAAGGATTCCTGCGGGGGCCGAAACAAGCGTTGCGTTGCAGAGGGCTAGACCTGAGCTATATTAAGCAAAGGGAGGTTCCGAAGGCTGGATTGATTCGCATCGCATCGTCGCGTCTATTGTGCAGATGCTGCATCTTCTCAACGGTTTCCTGGGGCCGTGGAACTTGTCCGCGCGCTTGTCGAGACGCGAGGGGTCGATGGAGGCTGTCAACGGTGTTTTAGCGGTGTAGAGTGTCCCCAGTGACGTGATGCTGAGGAGAGAGACGGTTGGTGGTGTCGGCGATGTTGCTGATGCAGCTGGTGCAGCTGGAGGTGCCTGAACGGGCCCCAAAATTTGCAGCTATAAACGGCAGTCAGCACGCCCCAACTGAGGAAGGCACCTCCACTGCTTCAATTGGGTCCCTGACGTGGTAAGTGCCTCAGCTGCATGTTTCGTCCTCCATTCACCTCCGTGAATCGCCTCTCGCTCTCTCGTTCTCTCGCTCTCGCTCTCCTTCCTCCGGCCTCCAGCCTCCAGCCTCCAGCTTCCAGAATCCTCCACTCCTTCTGCATGCAGGTACTCGTACGCCCGCTCTGGACATTTAATCGAGATTGCGTGGCGCAGGTCTGGTGTTTGACGGCCACTCCCGCCCCCTCGCCAACCATCGCGAACTGAGATGCATGGCGTAGCCCATGGCTTGTTCGAGCTGGTCTCTTGATTTCTTCCTTCGCTCACCAGCCGACAAGAATGGATCCGCCGACCAAGAAACCCCCCAGGCGGAAGGATGACCGAATCATCCTTCAGTTCGTACGTCTCGTGTCCCCAGCCCGTCAGAGCCGAAGCTCACATGTTCGCCGCAAAGGATTACGACTGTTTTTATGCTCAAGTCTTCGAAAACAAGGATCCTTCCCTCAAGGCGCTCCCAGTGGGTGTCAAGCAGAAGAACTGCATGGCAACATGCAATTATAACGCTCGTGCCCTCGGCCTCCAAAAGCTCATGACTGTCACCGAAGCCAAGAAGGCCTGTCCGCAGCTGGTTTTGGTAGATGGCGAAGACCTCACCCCCTTCCGAGACACGAGCAAGATTCTCTTCAACTTTTTCAAGTCTCACTCCTGGAACCGTAAGATTGAACGCCTTGGCTTTGATGAAGTCTTCATGGGTATGTCTCGCTGCGCCTCACACAGTTGGCCCGAGTTGACACTGCCAGACGTGACTGACATTGTCGACTACAACCTCTTCTGTCTCAACAAAGCATCCCTGGAAAATTCCTTCTTCTACCTCTCAGAGGAAGATCCGGAGCACGGCTTTAATTGCGATCTGACGACCATCGCAGGCTGTGTAGAGGGCACAGCCCCAGGGGACCTTGACCTTGTTGACAGTCCCGCCTACCTGCGCCTTTTGCTGGGCTCCCACTTGGCTCAATACTTGCGCCTCAAAATAGAAGAGGACTTTGGATACACATCAACGTGCGGCATCTCGACGAACAAAGTCTTGAGTAAGCTTGTGGGGAGTAAGAACAAGCCCCGCAATCAGACGACGCTGTTGGCCTTGACCGATGACCATGCCATCGCCTTTATGGATAGTCTTCCTCTGCGTAAGATACCTGGCTTGGGCTGGAAGACGGTGAACCTCCTCGAGTCTCACGTCATTCCCCAGCACCATGAAACCACTGAAGATGCAGAGGCACCGGGGAAATCGGCCGTCACGGCTCGCCAGATCCGCCTCCACCCCGACGTTACTCCAGCGAAACTGGAGAGCTTGCTCATTGGTCCTGGTGCTGAAAAGGGTGTCGGTTCTCGGATTTGGGGGCTGCTGCATGGTGTCGACCCAACCGAGGTCAAGACCGCCAGCGGTGTCCCAGCCCAGATTAGCATAGAGGATACATACCCTCGCGGCCTGGATACTACGGCGCAGATATCCGAGGAGCTGCACAAGGTGTCGTATTCCCTGGTCAGGAGAATGAGAACTGATCTCTTAGTTCCTGATGAGAACGACGACGGTCTCGGAGCCCAGAGATGGATTGCAAGGCCGAGGACCCTGCGGCTCACAATTCGGTCATGGAGCCAACTGAACTGGGCTCAGGGCCATAATTCCGGTAAAGTTTCGCGGTCAGGGCCCCTTCCAAGCTTCATCTTTGACGTCAAGGCGGACATGGATGAGATTGCCCAGAGGCTCGTCACAGAAGCACTCCTACCCCTTCTGCGGCGGTTGCAACCCGAAAAGAGGCAGCGATGGCAATTGCAACTGATCAACGTTTGCGTCGCAAACATGGTTGGCGGTGCCGCAGATGATAAAACAGCCGTGGGTAGAGATATAGCCGTAATGTTCAAACGACAGGATGAGGTGTTGCGACCCTTTCAAGTTGTTTCCGACTCGGATAGTACTCAGCGAGGAGGGTCTGCGGTTTGGGACGCGGAAGATGAGAGTGGCGATGAGTCGTCATGGGATTCCATTGGAAGTCTGCCTTGTCCGCGGTGTCAGCATTTGATACCTCCATTTGCGGTGTCAGCACATTCTAGATACCACGAACTCGGGGAGCGAGATTAAGCCGATGTACTATCCTCCCTCTCTTTGATGCAAGTCCTGAGACGGGTTTGTCTCCCCACCAGGCAGTTTTCCGTAGCGGTAGTTGTTGATCTCGCTAAAGCATGGAAGCCATTCTTCAGACGCGGTTACACAGACGGGGGACTGGCGGAGCTAGGTTCGTCAACCGGGGAGGGGAGCATCAAGTCGGTGCGCCACGACAATCAGGTTTGCACCGGTGAGGTGGTCGGACACCCCCCGAACAAGTCAAACAAACCTTTCCTGTAGCCAGGGATGGCGTCCTTTTGCCTGTGAAAGAACGAGAGGGCTTCTCGACAAGTCCTAGCGATATATTGGACCGAGTGTTGGGCCGACTCGCAGCAGACGGGAGCGATTTCATCTCGTCCGCTCGCTCTTGAGTTTCCTTGGCCGCATTTGCCGTGGCGGAGACAATGGGCAGATTCTGGTGGTTATCCGAGTCGACAGTGACACAGATGTCCCGATGTGTAGTCCTTCGTGATTTGGTGAAGCGACAAAGAGACGTGTCAGGAGATGACGGCTGAAGCAACACAACGAGAGCAAACATTGGAGGCTTGCTGCCTATTTAATGCGACCATCTGCCGTGACCGGGTCTTCTTTGTGACTGATGTTCGCCAGTGGTGCCGACGGGGAGCCATAGAGATGGTGGTGAAGGAAGTGCGGGTGGGTGACAAGCTGTTGTATCACGCGGCTGTGCGACTGATCCGGCTTTTCGTATGGTGTTTTCAAGGCGCTCGGCGTCGCTGTTTATGATTGTGAAGTGCGTCAGTCGGTCACATCCGAACCAGCTGGCGGCGGCGAGAGGGGAGACAGACGAAGCATGGTTGCGAGGATGCGAGATGCACCTTCTGCCAGCTGTCATTCACTTCAATATCTGGAGACGCCTTTCGTCTCGTTACTTCTATTTCCCTAACTTGCCTGCACCCATTATTATTCTTAGGCAGGTACCTGCTAGTCGTGTCTTCGATTCCTGCCCGTTTCCTTGTCTGCATGGGCTCCCATGTACCCTATTACGGGCAGGTACTATAGCTGTCTGCCACCTGCCGTCAGTTGCGCTGTGATTGAGTCCATAGCAGTTTCCCCAAGGCCCGCGCCTGCCAATAGAATATCTTCTACGGCCTCGCTTGCTCTTTCTCCTCCTTCTCATTCCTCTCTTCTGTCTGCTGCTTCCCTCCCGAGTCCCCTTCCCTTCCTTTACCTTCCTTCTCTTTCGCATCCAGTTTCTTTCATTTCCCCTCCAACATCATCTCTCGCACGACCTGAGGCCGGCATATCTCCTTCTTCATATGGTTTTCCCTTCTTCGGAACCACCTTCTTCTCTTCTTCTTCATTGTTCATCCTGCTGTTTCGCCTCTCGTCCCTGTTCCCTTGACTTCACTTTTCACTTCACTCCCCCGGGATAGTGGCAACTCGTCTTCACCGCGAAACGAAGCGAGGCGGGTTCCTTGCCTCATTCACTACTCTTCGTCCATCATTCGACGTTCATCTCATCTCTCCCCCTGCTGTCGTCTCTCCACACATCGTCACACGACCTGATATCACCGACGGAGAACCTCACCAACCAACGCATCAACAACAGAAACGAAACCCTCCCCTCCTCTCCTACGTGCACTCCGATTCACCTCCCGGCTTTGTCCGTATTGACAGGAATCTATCTCAGTCCAGCCACCATCTTCCCAGTCGACACCATGGGTCGAGGAGGTCGAGGAGGGTGTCACAGTGCTGCCCGCCGACCGGTTGATCTGACCGGGGCCATCTCTGTCGCTGAGAGAAACGATTTATCTACCCTTATCAATGCAATTACTGACCGAATGAACAATGGAATCAGTAACATATTCGACTCCCCGCCCGTGTCCCCCGTTCAGGATGAGTTCCACCAACACCACTGGCTCTCACTCTCACTGAAGGACC
Source organism: Thelonectria rubi (assembly GCA_013420875.1). Taxonomy (NCBI): domain Eukaryota; kingdom Fungi; phylum Ascomycota; class Sordariomycetes; order Hypocreales; family Nectriaceae; genus Thelonectria; species Thelonectria rubi. Next base: position 76,034 of record WMHX01000277.1, read on the forward strand.
GAGAAGAGAAAGAGAACCGAAACCTCTCACGTCAAACGAATGGGTCTGCAGCTTCTAAGCCTAGTGTCGATGGCCATTTGACTCCTGAACACAGTGGTGCGGAGGGCATCACCCCTCAGCTCCAAGAGTTGAGAAAGGAAGCCCTGGTTTCCTTCCGGAGGTGGCAGGCTTTGGTTATTCAACGGCTTCGAGATATATCTATCAATGACACAGGCGCCAACAACCAGCCTGCTTTCCGAGGACGTGGCCGTGGGTTTCGAGGAGTTCGGGGCAGTCGAGGAGCTGTTCGTGGTGGCAGAGGCGGCGGCCGCGGTGGACTCACCTTGGCGACAGGTCCGTGATCGAAAACCTTTCATCAGCCCCTTCATTCGTGTTCATAAGCAGTGATCAAGATCACTAACAATTTCAGGCCCTCCGAGACCCGTCCCGAATCATCTCGATCGAGACTTAGCCCGCCGGTACCCTCCAGTTCCGACTCCTCTCTGGACTCTTCCCCTCGAGAAGCGAAAGACGTTGCTCCACGTTGCCCACTTACTCCTTCTGTCACTTCAAGACTATACCTCATATTCCAGACTTCTTCTTCTACACTTGACTTCATCTTTGAATCTTCTTCTCAAGTTCTTCCAAAGCGAGGAAACACGCATCGCCCAAGGCCTGTGTCAGCTCGCTCTCAAAGCAGTCGCAGATCACGTCCCTGAGCTGAAGCAAGATGAAAACAAGGCTCCTCGCCGACCGAAACCAAAACAGCTTACCCCCCTCAGTCCTGGAAAACTCGCACCTGCGCTGGTTGATGTCGGCATCGGGACAGCGCACGACGGCCATGGCCTGGAGTCCGGAATGGCGGCAAGTTTGCTCGGTGCCATGGCCGATAATGGCTTAGTATCAGGGCCAATGTTTGGGATCTATGTGTCAAGACCAACTAGTAAGATGATTGAGTCTTGTGCCCGTGAGATCCAAGATTTTGGCTTTGTTCCAGTTCGCGAAGGGTGTTCTACCGAATACATTGATGCCCGAGAGACCCTCGCCACTGACCGCCGACTTCGAGTGGTCATCGGCATCAACGGATGGCTAGTGGACCAGGACACCGTTGGTCGGCCATGGAGGTTCTTGGGAGACCATGCTGAGGCATTCTCGCTCAAGTGGGACATGTCCATTCTCCTAAACCTCGGTGGTGCTCTCGAGACTATCACCAAGAGCACTGCCTGGAGCATGGCTAAGAAGGAAATCACTACGCGAACGAGTAAGTTCCTTTACTCACACACGACTAGTAATCGACTAACATCGTTCAGTCTTCTCGAGTCTTATGGAGGCGACTTGGCCAGCTGGACTAATGAAAATCAGCAAAATCATCGACAATCCCTGGAGCCTCGGGATGGTGCGTGCCGAGAAGGCAGGAGTTGTTCTCGCGGATGTGCTCATGCGCAGCAAAATGCAAGGTGACCGTCCGATCTCCCTTCTGGGATACGGGCTGGGGGCACGTTCAATTTACATCTGCCTCATGGCTCTCGCGGAACGACGTCAATTCGGCATCATCGAGTCTGTCATACTCATGGGAACCCCAGCTCCTTCGGAGAGCCGAGTGTGGCTCACACTCAAGAGTGTCGTGACTGGACGCCTCATCAACGTTTACTCGGAGAATGACTATCTCCTTGGTTTCCTGTATCGCACTTCCAACATTCATTTTGGCGTCGCCGGACTTCAGAGAATCCAAGGAGCCGACGGTGTCGAGAACCATGATGTCAGCCGCCTAGTCACGGAGCATCTACGCTATTCATCCCTGACGGGCAAGATTCTGAAGGATGTTGGTTGGGAGGACCTGGATGTCGCTTCCATCAAGGCGGAGAGGACGTCAAGAGGTGTCAGGAAATAATGTTAAAAGATTCAATTTGTGGGAGGGGAGAGGAGAAGTGGCACAAGTTTGTTTGTTTGTTCGGAGGGGGCTTTATGTGTAATATTAACGTGGCCAGGGCATTATTGGTGTGCTTTCCCATGGCTAGAGCATATGTAGTATGAACGTTCGTGTCAGTCAACCTCAACCTCAAATCAAAGCCTTTACCTGCCCACTCCATGCTTCCCGCTGCCGATCCGTTCCCAAAGTGTTCGTCCCGATGCTGGTGAGCACCAGCTCGTGTATTCCCCCCTTCTCCCAAAATGAAACGGTCTTCTGGGACCAGAAAAATGACATGGAACCAAAACCTCCAGCAAGCCAGATGAAGAGCCCAGGAATCCAACTGCCCGTCTAGAACGGCCTTTGCCGTCCTTCTCGACCCCTTGGCCTCCACTCTCCCCCTCCCTTCTGCGAGGACTGGCATTTCTTCCACTGGTCTCCACCCGAGCTACACATCCTTCCATTCCCTTGTTTTTCTCCCTCGCTCTGATGTGTCATCATCCTAAATTACAAGAAACGCAGGTTTATATCGTACATGATTTCGGCCATTCCAATCTATTTTGCTTCCTGTCTGTCCCCTTCCCTCTTCGTCATCGTTTTCTTCAGACTTTTTTTCTCTCCCATCCGTTGGTCCCTCCCTGGCGCCGGCTGCGCGTGTCGCAGACGCAGCCATGGTACCTCTCGAGGTAGCCAGCGAATGTGAATGGCGCGGCGTTCGCTTGGTCTCTCGGCAGGCAATCCTTGTCGCGCGTTCCTCGACTCGAAGGACAAGGGCGTTTCCTCAGCTTCGCTCGGGGTGGCTGGTCTCTCAAGTCGGCGGTGTGGTCCCGAGCATGCTTGGCACCTGCTTCCTAATAAGGCCACGGGCGCCGCGCTGCTCGACGCGAGGAACGCCCTGGATGGCTCGGGGCTCGCGCATGAGGGTGCGGTCGAGGCGGGCGGGGACGCGGGTGACGACGGCTCGGTACTCGCCGGGGAAGTTGCCCTTGGGGAGGGGCACGGAAGCCGTCCGCCAGATGTGGTCGGACGTGTCGCCGAGGTAGGGGGGAATCTTGTTGAAGCGACCCGGCGGACCAAAGGCGGAGGGGATGGAGGCACCGTGGGAGGCGCGGATGGTGGAGAGGCGGGAGAGGCCGGTGGACAGGCCGGAGCGGCCGCGGGCCTTCTTGGCCATGATGATTTCGTCAAAGAGCCGAATCGAGTTGTCCGTGGCAGGCTTGATCTCCCTGTCGTGAATAAACTCGTTGAAGCCTACGCGTGTGGTCAGCCAGGTAAGCCCGATACCCAGAAAGGAGAAGGATATTTACCTTGAGTTTCTCGCATCATGGCAGCATAATCGTGTTGCTCATGCGGGAGACTCTTCATGAAACCATCCATGTCAAAGGCGTACAGCTGACCATTGCTCTTCTGCTGCTTCGAAGGGCGGCCCAGGTACTTGCGATACGTGAACAGCAGGCTCGCGAGGCAACGAACGAAAGCGGCCCGGACACGATCGGCGTGGAAAGCGTCGGGGCACACGAGCGAGACGAAGCCAAGACACCTGCCGTGAGAAGCCGTCTTACAACCGGAACATCGATAGATGCCGTCTCCCTCGGAATGCTCGTTGCAGATGCTGCACGTCGCAGTCGAGTCCCGCGCGGCCCAGTTGAAGCAGTGGCCCTCGACCCAGACGGTCGTGTCAGTGTTGTAAACCGGATGGATCTGCATGCTGGGCATGATGGTTGAGGCGGCCAGTGTGGACTGAGCATACGCCGACGGCGCGTAGCCGCCCCCGTAACCGCCATAGCCGCCCCCAAAGGACGTCTGGGAGTCGACCGAGATGGCCGAGATGGAGAGGTTGGCCTGGTGGCCGTTGAGGAACGGGAGGCTCGGCTTGTGGTAGGGATGGTGCTTATCCAGTCCGAATGAAGAGCTGCGCCGCCCCTTCTCCTCGCCAAAATGTCCGGACCGCTTCTCTCGCAGCGTCGCCGTCAATGCAAAGCCCGAGTCGCTGCGCGAGACGGGCGTCGACGGCATTGGCGGGAAGTACATTGACACGGGCGACACCGAGGACTGAGGGCTGGTCTTACCCGACTTGCTCGTGCTCGGCCTGTCAGACTTTCCATTCTCTGGCTTCGCCGAAGCGAATGCGTTGAAGATGGGAACGTGGACGTCCGCCGCGGGCTCTTGCTCCCCAAAGCCAGAAGAATTCTGCGAAACCCACTTCGCCAGAGTGCTGCGAGGGGTGGCAGACCTGAAGATGGGACCATTCTCGCTGGAAAAGGAGTCGTAAGGGAAGGATTCCATCGCGTACGGGGGAGGGCCGGTGTCGACGCCATATCGAAGCTTGTGGGGGGCTGCAACCTGCAAGAGAGACATGAGCTTCCGTCGGGCCTGTCGCGGCAGGCGAATGGGTTGTGCGGTGGCGTCAATCGTGTCCTTGTCGAGATCAATCAAGACGTAGTCGTCTTCAGGGAGCTCAATCTTCTCGTATCGACGCTCGATTCCGACAATATATGGGCAGGGGGCTTCGAGGGCCGAGAGGAGTCGCGCGGGAAGGACGGGGATGAAGATGCTCGCCCACTTGAGGGGATATAGCAGGTTGGCAATGGCATGGCATGCCAGGTGCAGCATGCTGGTGTGAGAGGAGAGGAAGATGATCCTGGACTCGGACATGGCATACTCGAACAGGGCCAGGACGTTCTCCAGCGACAGACATCGGAAGAGGGCGTACAGATCGATCGATCTGGCACCCGGGAGCTCGTTGTGAGCCTCCTTCCTAGCATACAGCCGCAGCTCTCTCACGCCCAATTCCACCTGCGTCTTGGACCCCAGAGGAGTGAAGGCCTCGGTGCACAGATTAACGACGTATCGCTCCAGTGGCTGCCAGCGCCCAACCCTAGGTGAGCTAGGGGGTATTCTCAGAACACCACCATCGGTCATGGGGGTGACGATAGCCTTGAGCCATTCCTTCCAGAATGCCATGTTGGCGGGATCACGTCCTAGGATGCCGTAAGCGCGGGGCGTCCACAATCCGCTCTCACCAGCCGTGAGACCCTCAATCTTAGATGCGGCACCATGTCTCAGGGGCCGCAACATATCAGTCATGAGAGCAATCTTTTCCTCCACTGTGCTAATTTCATCTTCGAGCCGATCTCGGGCAGCGGAGCCAGATGGGATTGTCGGTAGCTTTGCGAGCAACTGCGAGAGGTGAGTTCGTTCACCAGCCAACCGCACCCCCAAGCTTGCGGCAAGCTCCCGCTCTTCGTTTGACATGTGACCCTGCCGCCACTGCTCGCACTTCTTCTCTACATCCTCGGCGACGTCCGCATGCAAAGCGGTCCAGATAATAATCGTGATGCCATACAACTTGGAGTTATCGTCGGACGTCATGGTGAAGCCGTGCCAAGTAGACCGCGGCCGGTCATCCGAGGAGACAATCTGGATGTCGTTTGGGAACGCAAACATGGGCACATAGTCAGGGAATTTACCCCGCCGCGAGGCCTCGTCTGTGGCGTCTTGAGGCGGGTATCGATCGAGGAGGACAGGCTCGAATCTGCGTTTCAATGGGTGCATATCGGGGTCGGTGTTGAGCGGTTCGGGAGGAGGAATAACGGAATTATAGTTACTAAGTCGTCTTGCGGTTCGAATCGAGGCTAGTTTCCGTGTTAGTGAAGGGCCAGTGGTCAGTACAAGGAGGGGACGTACAAGCCCGGTTATTTGGTATCCGGGTGCTGGGCTGCTTGCGCACGCTGTTCATATCCCTAAAACTCATTTTGCGGCGGATGCTACCCTTAATGCTCCTGAGGGGACTCAGCCGACCACTGGGCTCGGCCTCTTCAGCCTTGATTCTCTCAGCTCGAGGATTCACCATGGGGGCTCTAGCCTGGACCTTGGCGCCGGCGCTGAAAGACAGATCCTCGAGAAAAACCTCACGCTCTGCGGCGAACTTGACGAGAGCCTTATCAAAGTCAAATTCAGCGAGCGCCCCAGCTTCGGCCGAACCAAAGCCGTTGAGGGCCAGGCCGAGGCCGTTGAGTGCGTTGGCCCCATTCGTACTCGAGCCATTGGAAGCACCGAAATTGGGCGGAGGGATAGGTCGAATGGTTGCACTACTTCGATTGCTCATGGTGCCGTCGTTTTCGTCGAGTGCCGTCTGGATGGAGAATCGATCCGAGACGGAGATCCTGGACAGTCGATTCACGGAATGCCGTGAATGGCGCGCCGAGGCCTTTGAGAGGGAGCGGTTGAGAAAGTCATCCTCGGGTTCGCCATCTTCGGCGATGGTCGACTCGACGGGTACATTAGGAGGTGGAGGGTCGTTATAGGACACCGACTCTACGCCGGCGATCCAGAAGTAGTCGGCGAGAGGGGTCGACGAGTTCTCCATGACATGTCAATCGTCGATTATAGGCCGCGGGTCGGCTATGGCGAAGCGTCGGTAACGAAGGGTTCGCTGGGGTTTCTCGTGGTATTATGCCGGTCTCTTTTGCTGCGCGATGGTGCTTCGGGGTGTTGGTCTTCCAACTGCGCAAGGCGAGCGGAGAGCTAGCATTTTTGAGTCAGCTACAGCAACAAGACTAGTAATGAGGGGCTCCATGTTCTGTGGATGGGCGCGACCGGTGCGGTGAGCTGTGGGAGGGTACGGGAAACCTACCAGAAGCAAAAGCCAGCGGAGAGGAAAAGACGAGATAGGAATTGGGTGAGACACGAGAGAGCAAGAGAAAACCGAGCCAGTCGCCAGCGCGGGCCGCAAGCGAAAGACGGCTGAAAAGGAAGAGAAGAAGAAAAAAAATATGAAAAAAGAAAGAGGCACAAGAAGCACCAGGGACGGAGAGGATGGGAGAGCCCGGGGAGGTTTGATTAGGGTTGGCGACGAGACAAGCCAACAAGGGAACGAGGCGAAGAAAGGGAAGGGAAAGTTGGTGATAGTGAATGGGGGGGGATAGAGGTGATTTTTGGCGACAGACCTGCCAGAGGAACAGGAGAGACGAGGGTGAATTGTCGTCGATTCGGACGTGGTACAGGGTCGCCTTGAGGTATCGGTACCTGAGACCTCTGAGGAGCACTGCAGGGGCCCGTCGACTTTCGGGATGGGGGTACGCCTCTGGACGTACGGAGTACACACACTCACACGTACGGAAGCTCTGTACTTTATTGAGGGTCCAGGTCGACACGAACGACGGCCAGGGGCCCCGGGGGGGGTGATGCTATAGCGGGGGTATTCGTTCAGCGGCCGGCCGGCTAAGAGGGGACTACGACGTAAGAGTCATGAGGATCGAGAGTTGGTCAACAAAGTCGCGCGCGACGCAGCCAGGCCTTCACAGCAAGAGAAAGAAAAATAGAAGAAAATAGAAGAAAAAAAAAAGGCGACGCGCACGATGGAGGGAGGAGAGGCAATATGGAGTCCGCGGACTGAAACTCCAACGAGAAGCCCACCTTGACCTCCATCAGAAAAAAATTCTGGTGCTGAGAGGGGGGAAACGGAAGTTGGACTTCGAGATGGAAAGGGGACGATGGGCCAGGTGGTCCGTGTGCCCTCCACCACTTCCACTGTGGCACTTCCTCGCCGGGGTCCTCCACGGGCTGGCAGGGGCACCGGGGTCTCAACTGCCTGGTACCGGTACCTGCTCCTCTGCTTTTGCCAAGTACCTGGTCCGACTGATTGCAGCAAAAAAGTGCGACGATCGAGTCGGAGTGCCGCGCAAAGGCGTTCGCCGTCCGATGATACAGCATTCCCATCCGAAGAGCCATTGTGATGCGTCCCTCTGTCAACGTCGGCCCCGGCGCTGTCTCGCTGTTTGTTGGGGAGTCATCGTCGTGGGTGGTGAGTGTTTGCATAAGTAGTAGTATGTATGTATGCTGTGTACCAAGAAGTGTGTGTGTGAATGCGTGGCCCCTCTGCACACCACACACCACACACACGCTCACACACACACACACTCACCTCAACTTTGTTGATGCGCTTATACAACACACACATGCTTCATCGACACACACCGCGGTATCAGGCTCAGGGGAATCAGGAAAGCACACAGGACATGTTCCTCGCTCCAAAACGCCGCCCCCCCAACGAGGCCGTCAGCCACGCCACCCATCCATCGTCATGGCTGTTTCGGTGACCTTATCTAGTAGCGGTAGACACTGCTAGCACGTCTCTCCAACTCGGTCCCAAGACAACATGGAGCTTCTTTTGGACTGCGGGAGGCGTGCGTGAGGCGTGAGGCGTGAGGCGTGCCGAGTGAGGCGCGAGGCCAGGCGCCGTACCTACCTTAGTCGTGTGGGCGCCGGAGAGTGGGTAATGTGTGGCATCCCCGTGCGTGCATTGCAGAAGAAAGAAAAAAAAGGCACCCGACGGTACCTGCAGAGCCATTCAGGTACCTCTTAGTCGTCCGAAGGGGAGCGAGAGCGCCACGTAGGTCAGTATTGAGGCACTGCTATATCGCGTCGGGAGGGAAAGTCGAAGCACTCAGGGGACAAGGAACAAGAGAAACGGCGGTGCTCGGGATGGAAAAGTTGCCGTCGAGAAAGGTTCTGGAAGTTGCGCCCTGGCCTGTGTCCCAATCTGTGTGACCCCATGGACCTTGCAACCTCCAACTTCTATTGTAATTGGGCTCTGCACTTTGCCTCGATAATTTTAGGCCCTTGCTCCCTGCAAACTGCGAGTGAGAATGCATCAACTCTGCGTGCGCTACCACGTCTGTCCGATTTCATCTGTCAAATCTGCTCCAGGTAATTAGCTGCTGCTGCGGCGAGGACCAACAGCCAACAACGTGCTCGTCTAAATAAATAAAAAAAACAGGAAAAAGGAAGAACCGCCAGCAACCATTGATCGCTGTGCATGCTCGGCTAAACGGGAACCACGGCCGCCCAACCGCCAAGTCGATTGATTCAGATGCAGAAGCAGCACGAGCAGCAGAGCCCAACAAGGCGCACATTTGCATTATGTGCTTTTTCTGCCCCTGCGGCGTGCTGGAGTAACAATACAGTAGGCAAGGGACGGAGTACTCAATCCGGAGCTGGCGTTGCATCGGCGACTTCATACCCGAAAAGGCTTCCCGACTCGGAAGCGCTTATCCCTCCTTAAGTTGATTGCGGACAGCACCACGGCCAAGAAACAAAAGAAGAAGAAAAAAGTACGTCGACTTTGAACAACGCAACAACGGGAGCATCGTCACAAGTCCAACTGGGCTCCTCCGTCGGCATTCCTCCTGCGCAAAAAGATGCAGTAGCAGCATTTATTCAGTCAGCTCCGGCGTGGGTCGACCAAGCTGAATATCCACACCACATCAACAGCTGGCAAAAGCACACAGCCGGCAACAAGTTACAACTCAGCACCCTCTTCTCGTCGGCACGAAGTTCTGGGAGGGATGGGTTCCCTAGGCTGAGGGGTCAGGGCGAGCCATCGATGCATCCAAACCAAAGACGGACAGTGACATCCACGGCCGTCCAACAGCCCAAAACGCTCCTCCAGAGAAAATCCCGATTGGCGCTGCGTCGGACGCCTCGGCTGGCCAACTGGCGTCCACCACCAATACAGGCATCATGCCCCAAAAGCAAAGCCTGGTCCCAAGGCCATCCCACTCACCGTTCTCGTGCAGAACTGCCCGCACAGCGTCGCCCCAAAAACGCTCCTTTCCTGGGGCCCTCCTCGGAGCTGCAGGATCGTCCTTGTTTTGTTGTTCTTGTTTGCTTCTTCTGTCCCCCTTGCCCTGTCCCTTGCAGCCTGTTGCAGGCCTTGGTTGTCTTTTTTTCCTTTTTCCTTTTTTTCTTTTCCGCCGCTCGCACATGCATAATACGATATCCAAAGTCGAGATGCTCCGAGAGGATGTCGACGAAAGCTCGTTAGGTAACAACCACGACCTCGTCCCAAGAGGCGCGCTACGGTGAGACGCTTCATCAGGGTGGTACCCGGGGCGGTACTTCAACAGGTACAGGCCTCTCTCGACCTCCCAGCAATGACACCGAGCTAAGAGACAGTCAACATTCAGCTCGCAGAGGGAGACTCCACCCTTCAAGACGTCGTCATGGGATGGGATGGGATGGCAAGGATGCCCTTTGCAAGAAAGCGGCAAGACATTGCAAGGGTTGACAACCGCGCGTAAAGAATTATTGAAAGGGGCATGTCCGCCCGGCATCTGAAAGAAACTCCTTCGGTAAGATATGTTTCGTTCTCGTGAGGCAGTATCCGTGTCAAAGAATGAGACAGAAGGCCGTCGGGAAGCCTTGAGCCGATTCCTGCCCTAACAGTGCTAGCACTGTCTCATACGAGTCGTCCATCGGATCCCTGATCGACGCTGACAGTGAATGCATCATTGGCGACGGCGGATGAGCGCGGTCCAACTTGCGGCAAGTGCCTGGACAAGACGCACTCGGGATGCTTCAGCTCAGCGAGAATTCAACGCCTCCCATCAAGCCTAGGTCGGCCGAGCGCAGATCCTCCCAGTCTCGCGCAACTACTAAGTTAGTTCGGTCTCCTTTTCGATCTTCTCAATCAATCTCCTTGTGGAAGGTCCCCTAATAAACCTACACACGTGCAGGCAGGGATTGATAGTAGAGGTTGCCAGCTGAATGACACTGCCTTACTCAATTCGAGGTAGCAGACGGAGGAAGGCGCATCTAAGAAGCAGATAAGGCACCGACCGATATTAATTTGCAGATTTCTCATTACCTCCCTCCGTCAAAAATAGAAGGTGCCGTGCATTTCGACTTCGTCTTGGGCTGCACACCTGCGCGCTTCCGTCCAAGTTCGGGCCATTATGAGGCAGGTACGGATACCTTAGTACCTTAGGCAGATAGAGGTTCGAGGCTGGGCAGGTGCTGTCTACTAAATCCGACTTGGTTGTGCTTTCCATAGAAAATTGAATACCCGACAGTACCTGGTACCTCTCGGTCGGTACCTCATCATTCGTAATCGTCCTCGTCAACACGAGCCATCTCCTTTTCAACCTTGGGCACCATCTCAGCCTGTTTCGCCCGCCGTCCGTCCTCATCCCTTCTCCTGAATTTCTCCCTTCGTCGGCATCCGCGAATGGATCCCAAAACAACCGCCGCCCGGAGCAAGGAAAGGCTTCATGCGGCGCCTGTCCACCCGTTTCGTCAAGGGCCCAGGGGGCTGAGCAGCTCGAGCTGCCACCACAGACCACAGACGCCCCCCCGATGTCTGGGCTGTCTTCGCATCCACGCCGCCCCTGGTGCCTGGTGGCAATACGAAAGCACGAGCCAAGCTCCAGATGCAGGTACGGGACGCCAAAACACGCGAGGGATGAGGTCAACTCCTTTTTGTTCGCTTTCGACTTCGCCTTTTTCTGAGTCGACCAACGGCAATGTTCCGCCTCGACGACGAGAAACAAAGAGCCAGGTGCCCCCTTGGTCCTTGGGGCCGTGCGCGACCGCCGACATGCCCTGGCCTCTCCGAGGGAAGAACGCCTTGACGCCCTCCTGACTCCGGCCTCTTGGTCCGCTGCAACGACGTCGACGCCCAAGGATGAGGGTGCTTTGTGTCTCCAAGACTCGACGAGTGCCAGTCGCCCGCGGGTCTCAAGCTCCAAGCCGCATTGCACGGCATGACATGGCATGGAAGGCCTGCACGGCGATAACCAGCGACAAGGGCGTGTCCTGGAACGTTCATCCGTATCCGTAGCTCAACTTCGTCCCGTCGTCGCCAGTCACGGTCATGTTGGAAGGGCCTTCAGACGAGCTGAGCCCGATTAGGCTTATCCGCAGGTCTGGGCACGCCTCCCAAATAGGAGTCGGCCAGCGTTGCAGCCAACCGCGGACGGATCTATTACGGTCCTGCCAACGGTGCACTGCCTTCTTTGACAAGCTGCATATTCCCCAGCAGCAAGAAGCCGGCCACGGGGGCCGGGATATGCGGCGTCGAGCACGTCGGTCGTTGGACTTTCTCCATCCAGACGTAAGCATCAACCCACTCGATGCTCCGTTGCACCACTGACCTAGCGCTCCCTCTGCGTTTGGGAGCCACTCATGCACTGCGACGCGTTACCATCTCCATGGCGGGCACGCAAGTCACCTACGCGTCAGGCAACCGCTCACGGCGAGAACTGCAGCCCGAGCTGAGCAAGCCCGGCGAACCACGGATGATGACATGGAGGAGGAGGAACGCTTCGACCCCAGCAGCGGCCTTTACCCCAACAAAGGGTCACTGCTCGTGATCTGCAACCATCCTGACCGGACACCGTCTATCTCGTTTCAGGTCGACTCCATGTTGGACCGTGTGACGATGGTGGTCGTCCCGATGCGAGTGCCGGCTCGACTAAATTAGGGCCTTTCTCAGCATTCTCGACGTTGGCTCAGGTCTGCCGCAAGTCTAGATTTTAGTGCACCAACCGTGGCGTGCGGAAGATCGAGGTGCAAACAGATGGATGTTTCGCTGATATGTCGGTCATGTCTATTGATCCTTGCTGCGAAATTCGGTTTTCCTTTTTGTGCCCAGCAACTCCTTCGCAAAACCCATGAACGAAACTCGTTTGGGGACCCCTGCCCATCGCCTGGTGCCCCGTTTCGGAAGCCGGCCCATGAGTCCCTTATTATAGCATCAACAGCAGGACAGCTCTCAGTCGGTGATATTGGCCAGGTCTATCGACAATGCGCTATTCCTGGACATGGACCTCGCGACACGGCTTTCTCGAGGGCCGCCTTTTTCCCCGGATTCGTACCAGAAGCCCTAACCTCGGAGCCAGTCAGTCGTGTGCCGACGACGCCCAAGGCCAGTGGACCTTCGTACTCCCAAGGTCGCAATATGTCATACATCTCACGTTGTTCTGGCGTGGTCGCCGAGTGTTTATCACACAAGAATCTCACGCCGTGAACCTTGTCTCATGAGCAAGACATTGGAAGAAAAAAAAACCACCATGTCTTACCCCTTACACAACGCCCACAACGTCCACACCGCTGATGTCCACAACTCGTTGTCAGTCGGTCTCGTCGTGTCCGAGACACTGTCATTGGGCGTCAGCGATTGACTGAAGGCTGTTCCCTGCCTCCCGGGACCAGTAAACTGCCCCCTTGCCACAGTTGAGAATCGGCGAGTTCACAGCCGCTGTGCAAATCATGGATGGGACGCGTCAGGGCACCGGTCACGCGTCGGTGTGCGAGTCTCCCATGAACTTTGTGCCGGGACACGCAGCACGACGGTACCACGGGAAGTTGACCTGCCAGCGACGCACAGTTGTTTCAAGCCTCCGGTCGCACGACATGAAAGTGTATCACCATGGAGTGTTCAGCGAGGCACCCTCGTCCCAAGCTTGCCGGTTGACAGGAAGCCCCTATTGCCCATCTCCCCCCTCCATCCGATGCCCAGCGAACCAAAGATGATGCGCCCGTCGGGCGTCATCTCGATGGCCGAGTCGCCGCCAAGTTCCTGCAGGACGAAGCATACCTGCTCGACCTCTGACGGGTGCAGGACCGGCCTCGTGCTTCCGCTCGCGCCCCAATTGCAGTCCCGGTAGCTCAGTCCGCTCTCCGTATCCAGCACCACCTTCTCCAGGTGCACCACGTCGTCGCTGCAGTTCTCGAGCTGTGCCTCGAGGACCCAGCGCCGTCGCCCCTGAGCGTCCGGCTCCAGGGCGCCGACCTTTGTGCGCACGATCAGTGAAGCCTTGCAGATGAACTGGTAGAGCTTGCGGAAGGTCCTCGTCCGTCCGCTCGTCTCCGTGGCTTCGTAGTAGCTCACCGTCACGGCGAGGACGTGGTTCCCCTCCTCCTTCAGGTCAAAGGCCACCACCTTTTGCAACGTGCCGCCGGAATCCAGGTCCGCCTCGGACGCGCCGCCGCCGGGAGCCCGAGGACCCAGCTCGAGGCGCTGGACGGCGCCCAGGCCGGGCGTCTTCATCTCCGCCTCGATGCGCACATCGCGAATCTTCTTTGGGGAGTCGGGCGGCAGGTCGTTGTTGCCGCACAGTGTGCAGCTGAAGGTCTCGCCCACGTAGGCGGAGCCGAAGGACACGGGGAGGTTGACGATGGGGCTGAGCAGGAAGGGCGACGGGTTGGTGGGAGCGGCGGCGGCGGTGGCGGTGGCCTTGCTGGCGTAGGCCAGGGACGCCGGGACGGGCGCGGGCTTGGTCGTCGCGCCGAGGGCCTGTGGGGGGTCGATAGGGTATTGCGCGACGAGGGCTGGGCGGGAGAGTCTGGGCGTTGGGAAAGTGGTTAGTTGGCAGGCCTGGAGGGGGGGGGGGTGAGGTGTTGAGTCGAGGGCTTACCGGAGGACTTTGAGGGAGATGGAATGGGGTTCCTTGACCGGGTCGTGGGATGGGTATCGTTGGTGGCTCATGGTTGCCCGTTGTTGCGGGACTCCTCCGCAGGTATAATTCTGTGGTGACGAATACGGGCGCGTACGAGTGTGGACGACTGGTCGTGATGCGATGAGAGAGTCTCGGCTGGTGGAGGGTTTGACGTCGTCGTCGGCTTAGAGCTAATGCGTGACGCGCCAGGGGCGTCTTATCGATAAGCGTGCCCCCCACCCAACTTCAACATCGACAAAGCAAGAAACTACGAATAGTATGCAAGTTGCCTGCATTCGTTTTCAAGTCGATGGTGGTAGGAGTATACTCGGGGAGGATCTCTACTTGGCTGGTTCTATTCCGACTCCGTATAGAGAGCAAGACGGTTTTATTGTTGAGCCGGTTCAAGGTCGCCTTGTTGATGCTTGAACCCGCCGAGTCTCACGTCAGTGGAGTATCGATTGCAAACCACAACACCACTTCACCTAGTATCACACATCATATCACGAGAAGAACCAGAATAAGAGCATCCGAGCAACCCTACCCGAATATGAATATCGGATTAATCTACGCCAGGCGAAAGAAAACGGATGTCGAGAAACTCAACCGCGATCTAGTCCCTTTGGTCAAGGAGCTACCCTAGACTCAGGGGATTTTCAACGTCAACAGAGAAGGGCTGGCGATAACAGCATCGACTAGTCGTGGTATCGTGCTGGGAACGGACTACTTCCCGCATGGAGAGGCTCAAAAATGGCCAATTGACGAGACCGAGGACTGACGGCTCACGCTTCCACCTCTATAGGTTTGGTTGATAAGAGAGCACACATACCCGACGGAGAGGAGCAAGACTGTAGTAATATTTCCCACGTACCTATAACACATGACCAAACTTTGTCCCAAACACAGCACGACCCAAATCGGCTACCACTCGCATACCCTTCTCAACGTAAACTGACCATATACCTTCAGAACCGGACACCCAGCGCTCGCCAGCAATTTTCTGCACCTCGATTTCGCCTCTACCCAAAGACCGCGAGTTTATGGGCCCACGGAGGGGTCTCACACCAAGGCAAGGGGAAGTATTCTCTCACAGTCCTGGTGGGGGAGGAACCTGCAAGCGGAGCGTCGTTAGCACCTACGGTACGAAGATTTCTCGTGTTCACTCGGGCAATGGGGTTCTGGGCACCACGAGAGTGCCATTCTGACATACCGCACCGTAGCTTCCTCCGCCAGGGGGCGAACCCGAGGGCGGAGGAGGAGGAGGAGCCGTACTGGGTGGTGGAGGCGGCGGAGGAGCAGCCTCGCTCGGGGGTGGAGGAGGCGGTGAGCCAGATTGACCAGGGGCGCCTGCAGGAGACGCCTGAGCCTGGGCCGTAGCCTGAGCTCCATAGTACTGTTGATACATCGCGACGTAGCTGCCGTAGCTGTTAGTGTCGTACTGGATGGACAAGATCACCCGTCCAAGATGCTGATATCATGGACGCGAACTGGGCAACGACTTACTTGGCGTAACCACCGTACGCAGCATATGGATCCGCGCCGCCCGTGGAGGCGTAATACTGGGCGTACTGGGCCGCGTAGTCAGCGGCAGCGGCATTGTTCATGCTGGTACCGCCCGGGGTCGCTGGGCTGTTGGTGGCTCCCGATCCGTAACCGTAGCCACCGCCATATGAGCCCCCGTGATTATCATGAGAGCTGCCGCGATTTCTATCGCGGTCACCATAGCCGCCGCGGTCACCGTAGCCGCCGTAGCCACCGCGATCACCACGTTCGCTACGGTCCCCACGATCGCCGCGGTCATAGCGAGGTGGCCGGCTCTTGAATTCCTCGTACTGTTCCTTGACATTGGCAATCAAGTCCTCGCAAAGATCCCTCGCCTTGGAAACCATACTTGCATCGGGCCCGCTAGGAAAGTGAATGTTAGAACACTGGCAGACACCATGCTGTCAAAAGGACCTACGTGACGTGGAGGAACATGTCCTCGTCGCTCTCACGGTTCGTGGCCGCCTCGAGGTAGCCAGACCCACGACCCTTGATCTGAACTCGACAACCCGTCTCCTGTTGGATGTGCTTGACGTAAGCGCCGCCGTGTCCGACCACCTGTGCACGTAGGTTGAACCCGGGAACGGGGTCCAAGGTGATGGCGATCTTCTCTTCGGGCCATTTACGCTGTCAAAGCCATGTTAGTCGAATAAACGAGGCATCTCTGCAGAGCATCTCACCCGTCCGAACTCGTCGCGCTCAACTTGCTCCTGGTCTCGGCGTCGAAAACGTCGCTCGTCCACTAACTGGGGAAGTTCCTGCTGTATCAGTTCTTTAATCTTCGCGACTGCAGTCTCGAGGCCCTCTTTGGAAGTGCTGGTGACATGGAGATAGAGGGGGGGATTCTGCGAATTGTTAGAAATTAATTGGGACGGAAACGATGGTAAAACTTACGGCCGCCGTCGCCATGTTCTTGTTGGGGTAGTAACTACCCCTCGTGGTGACATCTTTCAAAGTCAACATGATATTCCCAAAAGAACAGGTGAGTCAAGGAGATGCGTACCAGCGCCAGTCTCGTCTTTAATCTAATCAAGCGGAGGTCAGCAGGAGCAACGAAGGGGGTGTTGAGGCGAGCTATCAAGCCAAAGTAAGCATGATATCCTCGACTCTTGAGAGTGCAAACATGGATTCGACAATAGCGTCACTGGGAGGATCAGTGGATAATCAAAGAGTATTTACCATTTTCTGAGTCGAGCCCTTGGTGATGAGGTATCGGTTCCGCAGGTCGTTGACCTCGATGTCCTGGATGTAGTCGCCGTCCGCGACATACATCTCGCCATTGAGCGCGGGCGCCGCGTGGGTCGAGTCGCCGCCGGACGAGGGAGCGGGAGCGCTGGGAGGGGGGGTTGAGGTCCTGATCGGGGGAACGTCGACGTGCTGAATGCCTTTGCGGGCCTGGAGCTGGGCATTGATCTTGGCAGCGGCGGCAGCTGAGAATGGTTAGCGACGTGAGCATTGAGAGCAGCCGTGTTGAGGCTGGTCGAGGTCACGACGAGCTTCGAGACAAGGGCGGACACTCACCAGCGGCGGCGGCAGCATCGCCGGGCGTCCTCCTCGCCTCGGCGGCGCCGTCCTTGCCAATGGGACTGCGTTCTCTCCCGGAATCGGTACGGCGCGCATGCGGCGAGCGCGAGCGGCGATCGAAGCGCGAGGCTCGCTTGGGTTCAGGCTCGGTCTGGTCGAAGCGAGAGCGCTTCACGGTCCGGCGCTCGGAGTCGTCCATGGTTTCCGGCTCGCGACGGAAGAAGGGCGCGAGTGCGCAAAATGATTTCCCGGTCGGAGTCGAGGTGCGGTGATGGAAGACAGCTGCTCGTTCGGGTTGAAAACAAATACTGCGCGTCGACGTGGACTTGATTCTTTGGGAATGTTTGGGAGAAAAAGTGGCAGACGGAGAATGGCTACTGTCGGCGAGTGGAGCTGGATGGCTGGTTGGAAGTCGCGAGGGAAGGCTGCCAGAAATGGGAAGCCTCGAGTGGCTCGCGCGGTGCTGGTTCTGTCAGCCTTCCGCCACCTGTGGCTGGTGATGGGGAGGTGCGTCGGCGCAAAATCGGACTCCTCGGAGTGGAGTTGGAGCTACTTGAGCCCTGCAAGAAAGCTGGTGAAAAGGTGAGCAACACGGCGGCTGTCATTGGACAAGGCGGCATTTGTGGCGCGGCCCTGCATGAGTTCGTACGAAGAGAGTGTGACTGTGTGTGAGCCAGCAGCAAATCTGGGGAATTTGACGGGCTTTTTCTGGATGAACCAGAGGAGGTATCCGTGCATAGGTGAGAGCTATTCACACCGAGGCGGCGTCGATGCGATGCGAGAAGATACTTAGGTAGTGTGTGCGGCTCTAGGGCTCACCCAATTGGTTGCAGCTCTTGCATCTTTCCATCCGCATCTTTCGACCTCAGCAACTCCCACCACCTCGTGAACATCAGCAGACTTTGAACTGTCGCCTCTTCTCCACTCTGTTCAGATCCAATAAATTCATCTTCACCTGCCGAAGTGATCCGTGCCCACCCCGGCACATAAGGTAGGTACTGCCCTGCTCAGCACCCCTCCGGTCACCGGCGTATCGGCGGTCCGTTGATTTTTTCGGACTGGCCGATTTCTGCTCCTCGTTGAGTCACGCATCTCTCTGGACAAAACCCACGACCGGATTGCTTCGTCAATCGATCAATTGCCTCCGAGAAAACATCTTGTCCCTGCCCCTCTGCAAGATGGCCTCTCTCCGGGCCCTGACGGCGCCTCTTCGCTGGGCCGCCCCCGCCGCCCGCGTCGGCGCTGTGCGGTACAGCTCGTCCAGCTCGACGTCGGCCATTGCCTACAAGGCCCTCCGCCGCCGTTCGGCCCCCCTGCCCGTGAGCGACGCGCCGCCCGCCTGGTCGGCCTCGGCCGCCGTCTCCAACATCCTCTACGAGACCCCGACGCCCTCCACCGCCCCGGCCAAGCGCCACATCCTCAACTGCCTCGTCCAGAACGAGCCCGGCGTGCTGTCCCGCGTCTCCGGCATCCTCGCCGCCCGCGGCTTCAACATTGACTCGCTCGTCGTCTGCAACACCGAGGTCGACGACCTCTCCCGCATGACCATTGTCCTGACCGGCCAGGACGGCGTCGTCGAGCAGGCCCGCCGACAGCTCGAGGACCTCGTCCCCGTGTGGGCCGTCCTCGACTACACCAACGCCGCCCTCGTCCAGCGCGAGCTTCTCCTTGCCAAGATCAACATCCTCGGACCCGAGTACTTCGAGGAGCTCTTGGCCCACCACCGCGAGATCACCGCCGGCGAGACCGAGGTCGACTACGCCCACGAGGCCATCGAGAGGAGCCTTTCCGATGCTGCCAAGGACTTCCACCCCAGCAAGCTTGCCGTCAGCCAGGCCCTCCGACACAAGCACGAGCATCTCAAGTCCATCACCTACTTCGCCCACCAGTTTGGCGGCAAGGTCCTTGATATCAGCACCAACAGCTGCATCGTCGAGGTGTAAGTCATTTCTCTGCCACCGTTTGCTCTCGGATGCTAATATGCCATGTAGTTCCGCCAAGCAGTCTCGTATCGATTCCTTCCTCAAGCTCGTTACTCCCTTTGGTATCCTCGAGTCTGCTCGTACCGGCCTGATGGCCCTTCCCCGAACGCCCCTCAACGAGAACGCCGAGGACGCCATCATCAAGGAGGCGGACGAGGTTGTTGACGCCAGCCAGCTCCCCCCTGGTTAAGCTGGGTCACTTGGACAGTATGTAAGCCCGATTGGAGTACGGCGAGAGACGGAATGATTTAATTGATTTAAATTCCAATGACTATTTTTGTTTGTACGCCAGTGCTCGCCCCTTGAAAAAAAAACATCCAATCCCGTACACAGATATCCAGCCTTGTACACCAATGGCATTTAGAGCTTGCCCTTGTTCACGACGAATCCCTCGAGAGCGGCTGGCTACATGTTAGACAACGGGTATCAAACAGAAAGGCTGGAAACTTACAGGCGGCTGCCCAGAGTCGGTTCTCGGCCTCGGGGAAGACCAGAGATCGGGGGCTGTAGAAGACCTCGTCGGCAACCTCTTCGGGGTGTCGGGGAAGGCAATGCATGAACTTCCAGTCCTGCTTGGCCCCTCCTCGCTTGGCGAGATCGTTTGTGATTTGGAAGCCGGCAAAGTCCTTGAGTCGCTTCTGCGTCTCGGCCTCCTGGCCCATGGAAACCCACGTGTCGGTGACCAGCACATCGGCGTCCTTGACGGCCTCCTCGGGCACTGTGGTCTCGATGAGCTTGCCGGGGGACTGGACGCCCTCTGCCGAGGACAGGATGAGCTGCTTCATGACTGCGGGGATCTCGTAGCCCTTGGGGGCGGCCACGGCAATGTCGACACCCATCTTGACGCAGCCAATGGCCAGATCGAAGAGGACGTTGTTGGCATCGCCGACCCAGGCGACTTTGAGGCCGTCCAGGCCGAGGCTGGCGCCCTTGGCTCTGGCCGAGGGGTAGGTCTCGTGCAGAGTGAGGAAGTCGGCAATGGTCTGGAGAGGATGGAAGTCATCGGATAGAGCGTTAATGACGGGGACGCTCGAGTGCTTGGCGAGGTCGGCGATGTCTGAGTGAGGGCCAACTCGGGCGACCATGCAGGAAGTCATGGACGAGATGACGACCGAGGTATCATAAAGAGACTCATTCACCTTTGCGGAGACCAATCAGCAGTGCGAAAAAGCCAGGCCACGGGCGGCAGCTACTCACACCGAGCTGAATATCGTCCTTGCCCAGGAACATGGGGTGACCTCCCAACATGGTGACGGCGGCCTCGGTGGACACTCGGGTTCGGGTGCTTCGCTTGCTGAACATCATGGCGACCGCCTTGCCGCGGAGGCCAGAGTTCAGGGAGACGGGAGGGACGGTGGTGGCCTTGACGGCGGATTTGATCGAGGCGCCGTTGCGGACCAGGTTGGCGAATTCGGTGGGTGTGAGGTCGGCAATGGTCATGAGGTGGCGGGGAGCAGAAGAGGCCTGCGAGTAGGCGCGTTTCTGCAAGCCATTGAAGGCTCCTTGAGCGACGCGGAGAGCTGAGGTCTTCATGGTGGGGGTGTGAGGTTGAAGCTGTTTTGGCCGAGGAGCTGGGAAGGGCTGTCTTTTGCTCAGTGGCGAGTGTTTAGTTGAAAGGAGATTTAAGAACGATGGCTCCTGATGTTGCGTGAGACTAATTTTCACTGGAGTCGCCGATTGACCTGAGTTATCGACGAAGAGTCATACAAATGCTTCGAGGGTTGTTGGCGATGGATGAAATTTCCAATGCTCGACCCCGGAGTGGTTGTGCCGGGGCCGCTGGAGTGGGCGGTTATGACGGGGGGGGCACGTCACTGCACGCCCTAAATCGGAGGTCAGTTACAGGGGGTGATTCTTGGGCGGTGAGTTCCATCCATTTTGAGTTTGGATGGAATGGAGGTCTTGGTTGTAGAATTATTTTGCTGTGCAGACAATATATGACGAGGTTCGAAGAGGTATCTACAAAGTATATAGCCTCTTTATTAGACCACACAAGCAACGGGTTCGGCACACCAGACCATCCATTTCACACCCATTCGCCATCACGTGTAGATTGAGTTGAGATCTCAGCCCTCCAGCAGACGCAACGTGTGGCTGGTGGCGGGGTGACGACTCTGGACGCCTCATGCTGCGCCACAATACAGGGTCCCCACCCTCCTCAGCTGTGCCTTCCGTTCCTGACGACCTGACTCGGGCCCCTCGCAGCCAATCGGAGCCCGCCCCTCCGGCGGTTGATCGACCTGCCAGCAACCTCATCACGCCGATGACGAATCTCTTACCTCTACATCAGCAGCCACACCATCACCTACAGACTTCATTCATAGACAGCTCAGAGCCTCATCCTCGCCCTCGCGAAGACCTTTTGATCCTCCGACGACTCTGCGATCCGCCAAGAGGTCATGCGCATCCACTCAATCAAGGCACTTTAGGCGGTCTCCCAACACAACGCGAAACGCACCATGTCTGCGCCCGACGAGAGGACACCTCTCATGTCTGATGGCCTGGGAGAGGCTACCGAGGCATCGCCTCTCCTTGGAAATCACGACCATCACCACCATCATCATCAACACAATGAGACCAACGGCAGCAATGCAGCCCAACCCAAGGCTAAGGCGTGGGGCTTCTGGTCCCGGTCCAAGCAAGATGACGATGATGCGCCCAGGTCTGGCTTGCGATGGCCTTCCATCATAGCCATGGCCATTTTGGCCATTCTTGTGGTTTTCATCATTGTCATGGGCTTTGTCGTGCCCCCTTCTGTCCAGACATATGCCGAGAAGGCCGCTGTTCTGGAGCCTACCAATCTGTCCATCGAGAATATCACCTCTGATGGAGTCTGGGCGCGAGTCCAGGCCGACGTCCGCCTCGACGGCTCTCGTGTCGAAAACGCCAACGCTCGTCGCATCGGCAAAGTTGTTACGGGCATCATGAGGAAGCTGGAGACGCACGAGACGGTTGTTGATGTTTTCCTGCCTGATTATGACGATACGCTCGCTGGTACTGCTGTTATCCCTCCCTTGGTGGTGGATCTTGTGGACGGACACAACACCGAATTGGACTTTGTGACCAAGATCAAGCCTGGCTCTGCCGAGAACATCCGCAAGATTGCCAACGACTGGCTGGACGGCAAGCTGAACCAGCTCAAGGTGGTTGGCAAGTCTCAGCTCCAGCTCAAGTCTGGCATCTTCCCGCTGGGCACACACAATGTGGCAGAAACGCTCGTCTTTGAAGGTCAATCTCTCTACCGTTCCTTTGCTTCGTTGTACTTTGGAGAGAAGACGCTACTTTAATCAAACTCGCGCAATCGCTTTATTTGAGAACACTACTGATAGCCTTTGCAGCCAACAAGATCCCTTCCCTGCCCGAGTACAAGATTGACCGACTCGATCTCCATGATGTTCCGGTCGACGGCACCGGGCGGAGGGCGATCCAGGCAGACGTGTCCGTTACCGTGCACAACGACTATCCCGTAGCCATCGATGTTCCGCCTCTGGGATTCGAAGTCTTGGTCCCGAACTGCGATTCTTCGAAGCCTTCGATTCGAGTGGCCGATGCCGAGACGGACCTTGTTCACATCCGTGCCAACAAGGACGTTACGGCGACGGCTCAGGGCTTGATTAGGGAGATTCCAGAGTCGCTCACCCGCATCTGCCCCCATTCCAACTCCTCCCCCCTGGATCACTTCATGAACCACTATCTCCATGGCGAGGATGCCCAAGTCTTCGTCCGAGGCAAGAGACTGAATGACTCGGACACGCCCGAATGGATCTCGGACATTCTCGAGAGCATCACTGTGCCGATCGAGTTTCCTGGCCGATCTTTTGACAACTTCATTCGCAACTTTTCCCTGACCGACGTCGATTTCAAGCTCCCCAACCCGTTCGCGGATGCAAAGGACCCCGGCAGCCAGCCTTCTGTATCTGGCACCACGGAAGTCCTCGCAGCTATTCCTCCCGAGCTGAACGTAGACTTGGCGGTCGACAGCCTCCGTGCGACGGCCGATTTGTTCTACGAGGGCCGAAAATTGGGCGAACTTTACCTGCGACATTGGGAGAAGGCCAACTCGACGAAGCTTCCGGGCAATGATGGCGACGAAGACTTGCTTAAGATCACGTCGAGAGTCGTCGACGTGCCCCTGAACATCACCGACTCGGATGTTTTTGGCGAAGTCATGCAGAAGCTCCTCTTCGGAGGTGAAGATCTTATCCTGGGCGTCAAGGCAGCCGTCGACGTCAAGGTTGTCACAGTACTTGGCATCGTGACCATCAAACGAGTCCCAGCAGAGGGCAAAATCCCAATAAATGGTCCGTCATCGTTCGATAGTCTCTCTACATCCCTGTGAAGATGTTCACTACACTACATAGGCAACAAGTATCTCACATCACTGCCTGGTACTGCTTCCAGACTCCAGGCTAACCTCGCTACAGGGCTCCCCGGGAACGTGTTTGCCGAACTGAACCCCCAGGTTGGGTCGCTCGAAATATTGAATACCTCTGAGACGGGCATACACATACAGGCTCTCGTGAATATCACAAACCCAACACCATACACTGCTGTCGTGCCTTATTTCAACATTCACATCCTCCACGAGAACGAAACGCTCGGGGAGGCGATTGCCACTGACGTCGACTTTGGCCTGGGCAACAACACCAACATTCTCGTCCGCTCTACATGGGATCCTGTTCGTTTTGGTGGGGAGAAGGCGCACGAGGTTGGCCGCAAGCTTCTGTCGGCTTACGTGTCTGGGAAGAACACGACAATGACAGCCAGAACACATCGGGACAGCATACCTTCCATACCGCTGCTTGGGGAAGCAATGTCGAGCATCAACTTCACCATCCCCACGCCCAAGATTATCATTCCCGGCGAAGACGAAGATGTGAAACAGCGCTTCATCACCAGTGCTACTTTTCACATCTTTTCCTCGACTGCCACCTTTGGCCTAGTTTCGCCGTTGCTATACAACACGCTGCATATCCGCGACGTCAACGCAACGGCCTATTACAACCACACCGAGCCTGTGGGGACAATTCTCTACCACGGGGAATTTGAGGTGCCCCCTGGACGATCGGAGACTCCTCGCCTCCCCGTCAAGTGGTCACCGGATCACGTTGGTTACGACAAGCTCAAGCAGGCATTGGGCGGGCACTTGAAGTTGGATGCTGTTGCTGACGTGACGCTTCGTTTGGGCAATTGGATAGAGACGGTTCATTATACGGGTAAAGGAATTGGAGCGAAAGTCTCCATCTAGACGGTTGCGCTCTGTTAGGAGATGGGGTCGGCGTTGAGGTTTTTTTTTTTTTGTCTTTTGGATGCATTCTGCTTTGAGGCGTATCGAGGACTCTTGGGGGACGGCTTATACTATACCTAGAGGAACATGGATCATCGATGATCGGAACGTTTGTTTATTATACGAGACTGTTCAATACCATTGTTGTAACAAAGGACGGTGCCGCTGAACAAGCTGGTGAATGCGACGTCTGGAAGGCCAAGGCAGGCGAACAGCTGGACAGTGGATGGATTCCTTGTTGACCTATGGCCTCTGAGGGCAATTCTCTACAAGATTCTGACGAGTTTGGCTGCTATATAATCCAGGCCATAGAGCGGTCAAACTGTCAACACTCATCAACTCCCAACACACCAAGGCTTGAAGACCGAGCTATATTCCCTCTCCCTTTACCCACACCCGCCTCCATTTTCGCCATGACCTCCGAAGCCACATCCTCGACGACGTCGGCGCACCAGCCCGTCGCCACGTCGGGCCTCCTCCTCCGCCGCCGCCGCCGCCGCGCGTCGAGCGCGAGCGTCGCGCCGCTGCGCATCCCCAAGCAGCAGCAGCAGCAGCAGCAGGAGGGCTGCGACGGCAGAGGCGCGACGCTGGCGCAGCTGGTCCAGGCCGTGGACCAGCTCAAGCAGGATCTGGACGAGGGGTGGGCGGAGCTAAAGGCGATGAGGTGAGAAGGCGCGCGGGGTTTTTGCGCTGAAGAGGATTTTTGGGTGTGTATGTTGGGATGGATGAGTTGAGTTGGGGAACTGTTACGGGGTGTGCCTGTGAGGCCTTGTAATCATGCCGTGAAAGGCGCTTTCTACGCTGTTGTCAAGGATTACGTGAAGTGAATGAATGGGCTTTGTTGGAGAAGGCTTGTCCCCATGTGCTGATGCTTCGAGGTGAAAAGACGTGGTCAAGGGAAGAGACAAAGAAGCAATAGAGCCTAGGTTAGCACGTCGCCATGAATCAAACATACCTCACGCAGTCTAGAGTCTCCAAGCCGTGTCAGCAAGACATAACGTCTCAATAAAGCATATATAGAAGAAAGGGAAAAGCACCTTTTGTGTGTGTTGCATTTCCGTAGCCGGTATTACTATTCGATTCGTCATGCAGTTGATCCGTTCCCTCCCAAGCAAAAAACAAACTCCTCAGGCCAGTCGCACGCCCGCTTCCCGACGCTTCTTGAGTTGCTGCTGGGCGGCCATGTTCATGCCGGCCGCCTGGTTCGCGTCGAACAAGCTCTGGCCCTCGCGGCGCTTCTCCTCGTCAATCTTCTTGAGGAGCTTCTCCGTCTTGCCCTTGCCGCTGCCCTTGCCGTGGAACTGGTGGCTCAGGTGCTTGAAGGCCTCCTTCTGGTCCAGGGAGCGGCCGTGGTCGTCCGTGTACTTGAGCTGCACCTTGGGCTTGTATCCGGTCGCGAAGAGCTCGGCCATGCGCCGGGATTGCTGCTGGTCGCGCCACGTGTTTTGCTGACGAGCCCATTCCTCGCGCTCGCGCGTTGACATCCGGTCGAGTTTGCCGCTCGTGCGGTCGCGCTCGCGCTGCAGACGCGCCTGCTCGTCCAGTTCCTGCTCCAGCCGTCGCTTTTTCGACAAGAAGTCTGTTTGATCTCGGAAGCTTTCGTAGTCGGAATCGCCGTGTGATGCCTCGATCAAGCCTCGCTCTCTGAGCAACGCGAGGGCGGCGCCCATGCCCTGGCCAACGTTCTTTTCCGCCTCAACGCCAGTCTCGTCCACCTCATTTTCGATTGCCGCCTCTGGCTTCTCTGGCTCTTCCTTAACCTGGTCGTCGTCCTTCATCGGATGATCCTCGTCGGGCTGAGGGGGTTTGGGTGCTGATGCCTTCTTGGGCTTTCGAATCTCGCTCTCTTCTGGTTTGCTTAGCCCGGCAACAAACTCCGACACCTCGCCCAGGACGAGACCGCCGTCTTGCACCGCTATTGGCTGTTCGTCCTCTCCTTGGTCCTTGAGCAGCTTTGCGATATCTTCTGGGCGGTTCTTCTTGCGCTTCTTCAGGGCATTCTTGCGTTGAATTGCCAACGTTGCCTGAAGATCCTCATCGTCGACAAAGGCATCGTCCCCTAGTTTCCTCTTCTTTTTGCCCACCTCTTTCGTGTCGACATCCATGGCTTCACTGTCGACTGGGGCTGTTTCTAGAGGGAACACATCATCCTCATCGACGGGTTTTTGCCTGGTGCTCTTCTTCTTGCTCTTCTTGGGCTTCTTGACCTTGATCTTGGAGGGATCCAAGTAGTCTGAGGAAATTGGGCCGTCACCTGGACATGTCAGACTTGGAGCTTGGGGGACTTTTAGGTGAGCGAGATGCGACTTACCAACTATATCATCGAGGCTGACGTTTTGGGCCATCGCTGACTTATCGGCTGGTTCGTTAAGAATGTCTGACAGGCCGGCAATGATGCCCTCGGCGTCGAGGGTGAACTTCTTTCGCTTCTTGCCGTTGATTTCCTCATCGTACTGAGCAAGAATGCTGGTTCCGCCATCCTCGTCGTCGAGGGGATTGTACTGGCGTGTTTTCTTCTTCAACTCGAGTCGTTCGGAGAGTTCCGTGGCCTCTCGCAAATTCAAGTTCTCAAGCTCGTCTCCTTCTTCCTCGTTCTGGTCGATCGTGGTATCCTTGAGGGTGAGGATTTGGTCCTCTCCATCCAAAAAGTCGGCCGTGTCGTGGGCAACCTTGATTCCGGCAAGATCTTTAGAGGTATACTGCACAGCGGCGGCGGCGGCGGCTTCGGCTGCCGCCAGTTCCTCCTCCAGCTTCCTGGCTTTTGAAATCCTCTTTTGGCGCTTCTTTTGTCCCAACAGCCAGTCTTTGGCGCCCACCTCGCCGGCATCCTCGTCGCCCAAGCCCTTGCCCTCAAGAACGATATTCATTTGCGCCTGCTCGCGCGCCTTGCGGACAGCCCTGGCCTTCTCTTCGCGCCTCAGCTTCGCGGCATCGGCCTCCTTGGATCGGTTGTAATTGTCGTAGGCTTGGGCCTGGCGGCTCTCGAGGGTGCTGGGGAGTTCGCCATTGTCGGGTTCTGCGAGTTGGGGTACAGCTGCAGCTCCAGGCACGGGCAGAGGCTTCATGCCCAGGGATACACGAATCCGGTTGGTCTCTTCGAGCGTTGCGGCGTCCATGTTGGGCGATTGAAATGCGACTGCAATGCAGGATAAGGATTGCGACGGAGTGGTGATGGAAATGGACATGAAGATTGCGAGCACGGATCACCCTTCAGCGCGCCAGAGCGTGAGGAGGCTGAGAGTGGATGCCTGAAGTGACGTCGCTTATCCGCGGTTGAGCCGAAATCACGTGACTACGCGTCTCGAAAAATTCTTTATAAGGCCGCGCCGAAATTTTATTTTCCCATTCTTCTTCTTAACATATCACGGATCTGTGCCTGGCGATCCTCTGCCTCTCCGGAGGTCAGGGTCGATTGCTTTGCAGCTCGATAACTCCATGGAGCCATCAACTTGTTATGGTGTCAATCATCCTATCGACAGGTCCTAGAACGACTGGTTCTTCGCTGCCTCATCCGCTGTCGCAAGACGGTTGATGTCCGTGGCTGAGGAACCTGAGCCGCTATATTCCGCCCCCCTTTTCCGAGGCCGTTGGCCAGTGAGGTTGGGACAAACCATGGTTGTGCCTACATATATTTTCCTGCTGAGTGAAAATTTTTCATATTGAAATGAGGTCTCGAAAGGCGGAGACTGCGCCGTGATGCATGCAAATGAGGTCAGGGTGAGTTCCGCGTTCCTTGGGTCGAGGACAAGCGAGCTGGAGGTATTCGGGCCTACACGGTCTCGGTTACATGCTCTTCTCCGTGTCATGATGCATTGCTCCGGGCGTGGCTTTGGCAGTCCAGACGATGTCACCCATGTGCCGATCAGGAATTCGGTAAGATCGCACGATCCACGGCCCGTTTGGTGTCTAGGCTCAGGGGTGCATGTTTTGGTGCAGAAGACCGCATGGAATACTGCCGAGCAAGGCCGCGACAACGGCGAGACTATGTGATGAGGGGTGCATTAGGTCGGAGGAGATGGTCGAAAGGAGACGTGTCAGTCAACAATTCCGCACTCTCGGATGGCACGGCGGTGTTGACGGATTTGAGCAGGGCTTGCCTGCCGAGAGTCACAAGCACGACAATAAGGTTGGGCCAGGCTGTCGCCTGTCGAGCGAGAAATAGACGGGCCGTTTCCAATGAGGCCGAGGACCAAAGAGGACTCGCCCTTGACGGGTTCGGTTGATGATTGCTGGATAATTCGATGCTTGTTGGGGGTATGGACCAATCAGGCCTCGTGCAGCGAGACTAGTCCCTAATAGCTGGAGGAGTTATATTCGTTGACATGATATTTCGTGCGGAGGCTGGAGCAGAGACCGGGAGTCACGGAAGCCGGTAAGTGGGCGCCTTCCATCTCTTGGCTTCGACCTGGTTGCCAAGTCGGGGTAATTGAGTAATAAATTCGTACGTCGTACCTTCCTTGCTTCCTTGTTTCCCTTCGGCATGTGAAATACGGGACGCATCAACCATTTCCCCACACGTGGAGAGCCGAGAGGAGCCATGATTCGGTGGAAGGAGCAACAGAGGTGCCATGTGCCGCGATCAACTGTAAATGCAACCTCACATGATGCTTCGACCGAGTAGCTCTACCAAGTAATCCATCGCTTGGAAGGGAAACCCGGCATCATCGTCATATCCTCGCCTCACAACTCTTCTAAACCCGTCCTACAACTTCCTACTCCGCCTCACCTCGAGCCTGCCTCCTACGCGGCTACGCACACTAGCGCGCTGAGCTGAAGACATGCCTCGCCTTGAGCAACTGAAACATGACACTTGATCTATCCAATCCAAGACAACAACAACAACAATGAGGCCGGATTGATTCTCTCCTCTGCAAGGGTGTTAGCAACGCCAACGCCAGCAACTTGAAGCCATTTCCTCTTCTTCTCTTCTCCCGAGATCCCCTGCTCCAGCAGGCCAAGACTATCCTCTTCTCCTCCACATCCCCCTGCTGCTGCTCCTCCTCTTCCTGCTCATTCTCCTTGCCTGCTTCCAGCTCGGCCATTCTCCCCCAATTCATTCGGCCCTTTGCGCCACACCCTTCCCCGGTCTCCCTTCTCCATGGGGTCCTCCGACATTTCCACCTCCACACTCTCCCACTTCTCCTAGGCCTGAGGCCTATATAAGTCCTTCACCATGGACCTCTTTGTCGGTTCAATCCCATCACTCTCGCACAACACAACTTTATCTCTGGTCTCTCCCGTCATGCACTTCATCTCATCTGCGTTCCTCCTCGGCGCCGTCGCTCTCCAGAGCGTCATGGGTCGCCCGAATCATATGCTGAAGCGCGATGTTGATTCTTTCGTCCAGACTGAGACTCCCATTGCGCTCGAGCAACTCCTGTGCAACATTGGAGCCAGCGGCTGCCACTCTTCTGGAGTCACCTCTGGTCTTGTCATTGCCTCTCCGAGCAAGTCTAATCCGGACTGTAAGTGATGCCCCTATTCGTCAAGCTCGAGGACAATGCTGACATCTGTATAGACTGGTACACCTGGACTCGAGACAGTGCACTCGTCTTCAAGGCCATTGTTGAGAGGTTCACTGACTCGTACGATGCCAATCTCCAGTCGCTCATCCAGCAGTACATTGTGTCTCAGGCCAAGCTCCAGGTGGTTTCCAACCCGTCTGGATCTTTCTCGGATGGCACAGGTCTGGGAGAGCCCAAGTTCTACGTTGACATGAGTCCTTATACTGGCGGCTGGGGTGAGTAGTTGCGCTACCGTTGTGTTTCCGGACAAGACTCCTAACATTAGACAAGGTCGTCCTCAGCGAGATGGTCCCGCCCTTCGAGCCACTGCCATGATTGGATACGCAAAGTGGCTTGTCAGCAACGGCTACTCGTCGACGGCAACGTCCATTGTGTGGCCCATCATTCAAAACGATCTCGGTTATGTTACTCAGTACTGGTGAGTCGAGCGTCTCGCAAGTCGCCTCGGACCTGACTTACATGGCCAGGAACAAAACCGGATATGACTTGTGGGAAGAAGTCAGCGGCAGCTCGTTCTTCACCGTTGCCAGCCAATACCGAGGTGTGTCCGAACAGCTATCCTGACAAAGGAACCTGTGATGCTAACCATTCTAAATAGCCCTGGTTGAAGGCAGCGTCCTCGCCACTCAGCTTGGCAAGTCTTCCACCTCGTACAATGCCATTGCTCCCCACATCCTCTGCTTCCTGCAGTCATTCTGGCTGCCCTCCAGCAACTACATTGACGCCAACAGTAAGTGACCCATATTGACTCCCATATGAATATGTAACCAACATTGTCCCAGTCAACGTCAACGACGGCCGCACTGGAAAGGACGCAAACACGGTCCTCGCCTCGATTCACACCTTTGACGCCAGCCTCGGCTGTGACGACGCCACCTTCCAGCCCTGCAGTCAGAAGGCTCTTGCCAACCTGAAGCTGGTCGTCGACTCGTTCCGCTTCTACTCGATCAACTCGGGCATCTCTGCCGGGACCGCCATTGCCATTGGCCGGTACTCGGAGGACACCTACTACAACGGAAACCCTTGGTACCTCAACACGCTCGCCGTCGCGGAGCAGCTCTACGACGCCATCTACGTGTGGAAGGCGCAGGGCTCCATCACCGTCACCTCCACCTCGCTCGCCTTCTTCCAGGACCTCTCCAGCAGCGTCACTGCCGGCACCTACAGCAGCTCCTCGACCACGTACACGACTCTGCTCAACGCGGCCTCGACTTACGCCGATGGCTTCGTCGGCGTCGTCCAGAAGTACGCCGCCTCCAACGGCTCCCTCGCGGAGCAGTTCTCCAAGAGCAACGGAACGCCCCTTTCGGCCAGAGATCTGACGTGGTCCTACGCCGCCTTCCTCACTGCCGCTGCTCGTCGCGCGGGCGTCATCCCGGCGTCTTGGGCCAGCGCCGTGCCGTCGGTTCCCGGGACCTGCTCGGCCACGTCCATCTCCGGCTCCTACACGTCGGCCACGTCCACGTCGTTCCCGGCCTCCCAGACGCCCATCTCGGGCACCGTGACGGGAACCGCGACTGCGACGGCCACCGGAACCGCCACCAAGTCCTCGTCGTCGACCACGTCGACCAGCTGCGCCGCCGCCGCCACCGTCTCCGTCACCTTCAACGAGGTGGTCACGACGTCGTACGGCGACACCATCAAGATCGTCGGCAGCATCAGCGCGCTCGGCAGTTGGAACACGGCCAACGCCATCGCCCTGAGCGCCTCGGACTACACGTCGTCCAACCCGCTGTGGAAGGTCACGGTCCCCCTCGCGGCCGGCCAGTCGTTTGAGTACAAGTTTATCAACGTCAAGGCCGACGGCACGCTCAAGTGGGAGAGCGATCCCAACCGCAGCTACACGGTGCCTTCGAGCTGTGCTACCACGGCGACTGTGGGCACTTCGTGGCGCTAGGGGCGTTAGTTTGCAACAGTCCAGATATGCCACATGTCGATGTTGGAAATAGAAAGTCTTCTCCGACCCCCCTTTTTCTTTTCCATCATTCTTACAATGTCTGATCTACTGTTTGGGTAACCAATCATCAAGGGAGTACTCTTACTCCAAACCTCATGGTGGCTGTGAAGTAGTTGTTGGGAGGATCCAGCCATTTCGTCAAAATATGCATGTAGTAATTGAACAAAGAGATGTCGTCTTGGACCCAATTCCTGGTGACATGCATGTGCTTCATTTCCGGTCATGGTTCCGACCCCTTGCGACTCTATAAGCAACTCGGGTTCCTCACGACATGATGCGTGGTCCAGCTTATTACATCTCAAAGGCCATCCCCCTTCCCAACCAAAATCAGGCGGATCATGGTATAGGCCTACCCTAGCTGAGTAGCTTTCCTCCTCCTCTCGTGTCTCAACTACGTACGCAACGTGCCGAACAGCCTTCTTCCCAAAACACAAATTCCAACCCGTTCGTTTGCTTGCATATGATATATCCCAGGTCCCCTCCCCCGTCTCCCACCATAAACATGGAGAAAAAAAGAAAACACCCTCCTTCCCATCGTTCCCCTACAGCAGCCCTCTTTAGGCAAACTCGTCGTCAGCCTCCTCGATGGCGTTCTTGATGCGCACCAGAATGGTCGTCTTCCACTTGTCCAGCTTGCTGATCTGGTCAAACTGGAACAGGCGGTCGGAGAAGGCCTCCTGGGACTTGGCCTCGATGGCCTCGGTCAGGTCGACGAGGAGCTGGTGCTCGCGCTGGGCGGCAAACGACGGGTCCAGCTCGCGGTACTTTTCCAGGGCGCGCTGGGCCGCCACCACGTCGCCGCTGGCCAGGTGGCAGATGCCGGCCTTGAGGAGGTAGTCCTTGACGCTGTACTTCATCAGGTTGTTGTTGATGGACTGCTCGGCCACGCGCTCGTAGTTTTCGATGGATTTGTAGTAGTCGCCGTCGAGGGCGGAAATGTCGGCCACCTTGAGCCACAGCTTGTTGGCAAGACTGACAATGTTAGTTGGAACTTAGGGAGACACAAATAAAAGACCACTCACGCCGTAGCATTATCCCCATCGTACCACCCCGCGGCGGCCTCGTAGCTCTCGAGCGCCGCCTTCAGGTCGCCAATGTCCACCTCGAACAGCTCGCCCAGCTGCTCCTTTTGCGAGGCGGCGCGGCGGAAGTTGCCCTTTGCGCAGTAGCGGTCGATGGCGACGCTGAGGCAGCGGGCGGCGGCCTGCGGGTCGTCCTTGCGGTAGGCCTTGAAGGCGTCGACGAGCGAGTTGGCCGCGTCGTCAGGCTCCTTGAGGTTGTTCGTCTGCACCTGCGCGGCCTGCTCAAAGGCCTTGCCGGCTTCGATGTCTGTTTTCGCGACGAGGCCGAAGCGGTTAGTTTCGGGTTGGTGTGGACATGGGGGGAAAGTCTTGTCTCCAGGACGTACTCTGCTTCTGCATCTTGAAGGCGTTGGCGGCCTGGGTGAAGAGGTCGGCGGCATCCTGGTACTTCTCCTCGCGGCCGCCAAAGAAGCTGAAGCCGCTGCCGGCGCCCTTCAGGGTCGTCTGGGCCTGCGAAGAGGGGAGGGGCGGCTCGGTCAGTCATGATGCCATCAGGACACACCGTTGGGAGAAAGAAAAGGCCGCCCTCAAGGTGGGGGGAGGGGTAGCAAAGGAGGGGGGGATTAAGGCGAACCTTTTGGAGGAGAGCGCGAGGGTCTTGAGCCATGATTGCGGTAGATGTCGGTAGAGGGAATAAGGAGAGGAGGGGGGACAAAACCGAAACAGCGCGGGAGGCGAGGGGATAGGTATCTTTGAAGGGAATGGTGATGGCTGCTGTGCTGTTCAACGGGCTGACAGGAGCCTATGACGACGAAGCGTCGCCTGAGCCACCTTTTGCATCATGGGCCACGGGTTGGTGGGGCCGGGTCCAGTGGCTTAGGCGCCAGCCTTTAGTGGGTGGTCCCTGCAAGCCCCTGTAAGAGCTGAGGCTTGAATTCTTTCGTTGCTCGCGGGTTCAACACGATCGACTACATCGACGACATCGACGACATCGACTTCAAGCAGAGACAACCACGCCTTGACAGCGGCAGGAGACCCCCTGAAGACTCGACACTGCTTCAATCTGCAATAACCAATTGACCTTGTTCCGTCATCGCAACCCAACCCCCCACAATGGCTCTCTGCCCATCCTGCCGCCTCGCCCTCCGCCGCTCCCTCTCAGCCTCAACCTCAACCACCACCACCACACGATCCCTCTCGACCAAACCCACCACCACCACCGCCGCCGCCATCCTCTCCAAGCCAACCTGGTCCGTCCGCAGCCTCCTCCCCTCCTCCCCCTCCTCCTCCCCCCCGGAACCCGTCACCCCCTCCCAACTCCACCACCTCCTCCGCCTCGCCGCCCTCCCGCCGCCCGCGACCCCGGCCGCCGAAGCCGCCATGCTCGCCACGCTGCGGAGCCAGCTGCAGTTCGTGCGCGCCGTCCAGCGCGTCGACACGGCGGGCGTCGAGCCCCTGCGCGCCATCCGCGACGAGTCGCCCGCCGCCCGCGCCGAGGGCGCCGTCGGGCTGGCCGACCTGCAGGGCGTGCTCGGGAGGGAGGCCCTCGTGGGGCACTATCGGCGGCCGAAGCGGGTGAGGGAGCGCGTCGAGTCCGAGGCGGAGGATTGGGACGCCCTGGGCACGGCGTCGAGGACGGCGGGGAGGTACTTTGTCGTGCAGAGCGGGAAGAAGCAAGTCGAGGCGTCGGATTGATGCCCGTCTGGCTACCCCGGGGGACGACATTAGAAAAAGGTCGATTCGGAGCACGTCTCAAGACCCGAGAACCGAGAATTCATATACCCCTGTACAATAGAAGCCTTGGAAAACCTGCTCGGTGTTGAAAGCTCGAAATCGCATCATGCTATCATGCTGGCGGTGCTCGCTCATGCTCTTAAAGATGACATACGCCGCCGTGTACTTTTGTCTCCCTGCCGGAACACCCCAAGGTCTTTCTTCTTGTCAAATAAGCCAACAGTCTATCCTTGTTAATCATCGCTATTAAAAAACCCCCCCCCAGGAACGCGAAATCATTCCCCGTCCGGAAACGCTACGCTACGCCTTGGACGGCCCGGGATTGGACTCTCCCGACTGGTCCTTCGGTCTCGGCTTCGGCACCTTCTCGTACGCGTTCGGGCTGGGCGCTCTCTTCTCCTTGCCCTTGCTGCTCTTGCGGCCTCGTCCGTGGTCGTGTCCGTGTCCGTGTCCGCAGTCCCTCCCCTTGCCGTTGTTGTTGGCCGGCCGAGCCCCGTCGGGCTGGGCATCCGCGTCCGAGTCCGAGTCGGAATCTGAAGAGTCGGACGAGGACTCGTCGCTCGATTCGCCGACGGCCTTGGGGCGGTGGTAGATGCAGCACACTACAACCAGACTCTCTCGTCAGCATCAAACCAAGCAGAGCCGTCGGCGGCAGCTCATGTTGGACGTCCGTACCTTTGGAGCTCTTCCGCCCGAGACCCTCATTGTCCACCACGTCTTCCGCCCACTGCACCGATCTCCCCGTGGCCTGGTGGGCGCCGCGCAGGCGGAGCACCCGGGGAGCCCGCGTGCTGGACTCGCCCTGGGGGTTCTGCGTCGCCGGCTGCGTTTGTGTTTGCGAGGGCGCGGGTGCGCTCCGCTGCTGCTGGGATTGCGGGTGTGCCATGACGGGGACTCTGCGTGTTTGGGATGCTGTGGTTTGTCTTTGATTCCTCCAGGTGTGAGAAACGTGGGTTGGTGTTTTTTTATCCCTTGAAAGATGGGAGAAGTGGTGTTGTTTTGGGTCACGCGCGTGATGATGAAAGCGAGGGAAGGCGAAGAATGTCGTCGATTGTTGGAGGGGCAGAAATGCGGCCCCACGTCCATGACTGGTTGAGGTACCTGGTACCTTCGACACATGAGGTTGAAACCACTGCCATACGTAAGTAGATAGAATCAGTGCATTAAAGAGCCAGTTCTTTTATACAAATAGGAATACAGTCTAATTCATCCTTCGTCATACAATAATGTACACATCAGACATCGTCCGGC
The DNA here is from genome assembly GCA_013420875.1 of Thelonectria rubi. NCBI lineage: Eukaryota > Fungi > Ascomycota > Sordariomycetes > Hypocreales > Nectriaceae > Thelonectria > Thelonectria rubi. The sequence continues at coordinate 111,967 of WMHX01000277.1, forward strand.
CACCTACTCCCGTCGAGGCAGCGCCGCAGCTTCCAATTCCCGACGTCTTCGCTTGGCCAGCTTCTTCTGCCCCTTCATGCTCTTTCGCGGCCGCGACCTCTTGTGCTTGGCCAGGATGCGACGCTTGTTGTTCAGGAACCCGTTAATGGGCGGCCGAGTCCCCACGAACCGGCCCTCTGGCGTGAATATGTCCACCGTCGGCCACTCGTCCATCTCCACGGGCTCCTCGAGCTTCTGTACCTCACACGCCTCAGGCTCCCGCCCTCGCTTCGCCTCGCGCAGGAACCCCGTCGCCTCAGACTCCTGCTCCCCCCTGGCCTCGGGCTCTTGCACCTCCTTCGCTTCGGGCTCCTGCACCTCCTTCGTCTCGGACGCCTGCGCCCCCTTCTCCTCGGACTCCTCAGGTTCTACCGTCGCTCTCCTCCCTTCAAAGAGAGCCGCGAACGAGTCCGTCTCCTTCTCCGGAGCACGGTACTGGGGGCCTCGCGACCCGTACTGGCGCCGCTTTCGCACTTGGGTGACCAGCTCGATGTAGCCGACCCCCTCAATTAGGATGTCGACCGAGAGCACCCTGTAATGCAGCTCATCCACCGTAAACCCGACGGCGTGCTTGTTCGTCAGCGGTCCGGACCGCTGCGCCGTGACGTCGTATTCAAGATTGACGCGTCCGGCGTGCTTCATATGCTCGCCCACCCCGTCGGCCAGGACGTTGGGCACCGTTTCCACCACCCTCGTCTGCTCTTGGAACTCGATGGCCTTGTACGTCGCCGTGAGATGCGGCTTCAAGGGCGTAAAGTTGCAGGCCAGGAAGACCAGGTCCGGAGTCCTGGGCGTGATGCGGATCAGGCCGCCGCCGAGGATCAGTGATTGGCCCGGGAGGATGCTGATCTGTTCAGGCACGATTCGACTCCTCAGGACCATGGACGGCCGGTCCTTCTCCTTGACGTACAGTTCCAGGTTGCCGCGAGACATTCCCGGCAAGTCGATGAGCTCGCCCTTGTAATTGCCAAAGGGGACGCGGATCGGAGTGGCCGTGGTGCCGGCCAGTGACGACACGAGAGGCATCGGGGGGAAGCTCTTCGCGGGCGGCAGCTTCGGCAGCAAGTCCCCGACTCGGTCCTCCCAGCCGGGCTCAGAGCCCTCGTCAATCTTCCACACGAGCGGGTTGGTCTCCTCTTCGACGCGACCATACGTCTTGATGCTGCCATTCTTCACATCCCTCGTCTTTCTCATCCTGTCCTTGGGGTAGATGGCCTCAAACAGCTCGCTCTTGCCCACGTTGACCTTACCGACCAGCCAACCGGCGCCGCCTCGCTTCCAGACCTCCTCCTTCAGCTGGCCCGTCCACCACCTGCGCTTGGCGCTGACCAGCCGGATGTTGCCCAGGCGGATCCGGTTGCCGAGACGCCCGAGGGCCTCGCGCAGCACCTCGCGGAGGTAGGGCAGCATGGAGTCGACCATGGCCTTTTGCGGCGCGAGGAGGTCGCTCCGGGTAATGACAAAGCTCAGCTCCGTGTTGCGGTCCTTGTGGTACTTGGTGATGCGCGACCGGCGATTGCGGCCGCGCATGGGAATGTCGCCGAGCAGCACGTTCAGCCGCGGGATCAGCGACATGGGGAAGTCGGCGGCGTCGATGACGTGGTAAATGTGGTTGTACTTGTGCGGCGACTCCTCGATGGTCTCGCGCAGGGACTCGGCCGTGGGGTGGAACACGGGGATCTTGGCCGTCTCCTTCCAGACATTGTAGTGCGTGAGGTGGAAGCATCGGTCGCACACGGGCTGCGGGATCGGTTTTGCCTCTGCCATCGCAGTTAGTCGTCTGCGTGCTTTCAGTCAATTGCGACGGGGACTCACCAGCCTCGGCATCACGCCTCGTCACCGGACCCCTGACGAGATTGCCGGGATCAAGACCCAGCTCCCGCAGCATGTTGGGGTCCAAGGCCGCGAGAGCTTCATTGACGACTCCATCCTGCGTCGTGGCTTTGCGCGGCGGCTTGGGGGGTACCTGACCCAGCCATTGCTTGACCCGCTTGCTCTCCAGGTCAAAGTAACCCAGTTGTTTCGGATCCTTCGTCTGGGTATAGGCGCCGCAGCCGGAGCAGTTGGGCGGAAGCTCTCTCCTGACGGGGTCCTTGGCCTCCTCGGCACCGTCCTTTGCGACCTCGCTGCGGGTGACGGGGTTCTCGGGCGCAGGCCGGTCAGGCAGCCTCTCGCTCGCCGCGGCTTGGGTATGGTTCAGTCGTCGAGAGCACAGCGTCGTCGCCGGCGGCGTCGTCGCCGGCACCAGACGTCTGCTCGTCCAGCGGGCGGAAGCGGTCGCGGCCGGACACAGAAACAGCGGTAGGCCGGTCGACGCAGGGGCTTCGCCGATGCTCAATGCCCGGTTGAGCCATCGTGCTGACAATGCTCGATGCATTGCTGTGGAATTGGTCGTGAACAATTAATTGATGCCCTTTTTTTTTTTCCTTGCTTCCCCAAAGTTAAAAATTTCCTACCACTTTACGGGCCGCGTCCAGGCACGCGACAAGGCCTCCACCCACTTCCAGTTTGCCTTGAGGTGCAAGCGGCCCCACAAGCCCACGGCCGCCCCGGCTCCGGGTCAACGTTCGGCCCGGCAAGCAGGGGTCTGGCGGATTTTCCAGCGTCGACTTTTCGAAGCTGTTGCCCAGCGTCTCACGGCCACGAGAATTGAGCAGCGCCCCTGGACTTTGTGGGTGGTTTTCAAACATGAGGTCTCTAGGAGAACGGGTGAATCTGCTTCGCAAGGTATGTCGTCGAACCCATTGAATCGATATCTGGGCCCATTGGGCCGCGGCTGACTGAATCCCGCCTTTTTGCAGAGGGTATGTTATAGTGTTCTCGAAATCGAAACCGCCCCGAACCCGTTTTTGCTCACGCCGAATAGCTCCTCAACGTACAATGCGGCCCCGGAGCTGCCATTCTTCCCCCGGAGGTGACTAGGATCCATCTCGACTTTGCCAAGAAGGCCGACAATGGCCACATGGGCGCCAGGTCCGTTCCAGATTGACCCCCCCCCCCCCTCAAACAACCACACGCACATCTCTAACACCATCCCTCACAGGAAGCTCTGGCTCGAGAACCTCCCCCGCCTAAAGTACCACAACCCCGCGACGCCCATCATCGTCAACCGCCACACCAACAACGCGCAACCCCCCAAGCTCTCCATCTACCTCCGCAAGCCCGACGCCGACGCCGCCGCGGGGAAGCGCAGCCAGGCCGCCTCGTCGCGCGACAACCTCTCCCCGGCGCCCGCCCCGGACGCCGACGAGCGCCTGGTGGCCGTCGACGTGTCCATGAAGCGCTCGTCGCACATCCTCGAGATGCTCCTGGCCGAGACGCGCGCCGTGCCCATCACGCCCTCGCGCGAAGAGGTGCGCGAGATGCAGGAGCTGGAGGCCCTGCGGCGACAGGCCGACGTGGATCGCGAGCGGGTGAGGGTGCTGCGCGCCGAGAAGAAGCGCGAGGAGGAGATGCTCAAGAGGGCGAGGGCGGCGGGCGGCATGGCCGAGGAGGAGGCGTAGACGAAGGGCTTGGAGGGGGGTTGGAGAGGGAACTGTACAATACATGTGTGTATGAAACTTGGGGGCCATATATTTGCCCGTGTACTAGTTGGGAATATGAAACAATACCACCAATTGATCCTGCTTGCACATGCGACTTGGAGACTTTTGGTGACTTGAATTCCGAGAGCAATACCTCCCGAAAGTGGGAAAACATGAATCAGTCTATTTGTACCATCCTTGTATGCCCAAATATACATGTATCTATATTCACACGATCCCTTTGTCATCCAGTCAGAAACTCCCAAAGAAAAAAACACAGCACCGAGGCTGAATCGTCGTCTCGTCAAAAGTCCCGTCTACCCCCCGGTCTATTTTAGTCCAAACCCTTCGCTCTCGCGGACGGCCGTCCACAGCATCCTCTCCAGCTGCTCCTTGGACTCGTACCGCGACAGGGAGAGCAGGTTGAAGCACGTCCTGGCGATGGGGAACCGGCCCGCGTCGTCGCCGAGGTACGAGATGCGCATGGGCAGCACCGCGGCGCCCATGGCGGGGATGCGGTCGCTGCCCGTGATGAAGAGGAGCAGCTTGCGCTGGTCCTGCGGCGTGGCCGCCTGGAACGTCTCCCAGAACCAGTCGACCATGGGCTCGGAGCCGTCCGGGTCTTTGCTCGCCCAGTTGTCGTATTGCGCCACGGCCCTCAGCGAGGAAATGTCGAGATCCTCGTCCGAGCCCCGCACGAGGAGCTCAATCTCCTCGGGGCGGAAGAGAGACAGGGCGTTGCCTCCGCACACCGTGTAGAAGCCCCTTTTGAAGGGCTCAAACTGCCGTGTCACGGCCACGTCGAGCACGTATCTCGTGTACAGGTCCACGTAATCCCGGCGGTTGCTGTTCGTCACCGGCACGCGCTCGCCGCCGGGACACAGAGGAACCTGGACCACGGTGCCGTACTTTTCCGTGTCGATGACAAAGTCGAGGCAAAAGGTCGACTCGACGTCTCCCTCGAAGTCCAGCAGCTGACGCAACCCCCGCGCCAGTCTCGGGCGGTATTCGGCCAAGTCTTCCAGAGTGTAGCGCATCGCCGGCCTGGGATGGGCAGAGGCACCGGTGCCGTGCGTAGGGGCCGATGCAATCAGCTTTCGGAAGGCAAAGGGCGGAAGGGCGACGTCGAGAATCGTCGAGTTGTAAATGGCCAATCCCATGACGACGCCGACCAGGAAGAACTGGTCCGACGTCTCAAACGAGTTGGGGTTGAAGTAGCAGTATTGCGAGTCCTCGTCATACAGAAACATGCCTACAAAGTGTCAACGAAGCACATGCAGCCTGATGGTGAGACGTACCATGGTCGGGGTTGAAAACCTCCCTGACAAGGAGCAAGAACCATTCCTTCCGCAAGCCACCGGCATCAATGCCCTCCTCGCCCTTGAAGCTGATACGCAGCCCCTTCTTGATATCCTCGCTCCCGCTGCCAATGACCTCGCTCACGGCCTTGAGGCTGTCGTCGACCAAGCAGTCCCTCCGCACATCGAGCATCAAGAACTGGTTGACGCTTCTGCGGGTCATGATGCTGTCGAAGAAGGCGTCCCGAGCCTTGCTCTGCATCTGACGACGAGCATCGTACTCCATGATGCGGTTCTTGGCCCAGATGCTGAGGAGGAATGGGTACTGGCAAAAGGAGAACCTACCCCTTCTCGCCTCCCAATTCTCAAAATCGACGATGAGGTCGGCATAGTCAATCATTGAGTTGTAAAAGTCGCTCGTTGGTAGCAGTTGCCCGTTGGCATGGACGCATTCGCGAACGGCGCCGAGATTATCGCTGGGATTGGGCGAGGCCTCGTCCCCTTTTCGCACATGCGGCAGGTTGTTCGCCGCGAACAGCAAGGCGAGGACCCGAGCCGAGGCTTTGACTTGCCAGTCATCCCCGTACGTCAGCTTCTTTGCGGGTTCCTTGAGCTTCTTTGACGAGTTCGAAGCGTTGATTTCGTCGTACAGATATGCCCCTGAACGGCCCTCGTGCATCTGTGGGATGAGACCGGCAGTGATGTCCACCTTGACCTCTTGCTTCTTTTCGTCTTGTCGCAGCAGACGATATGTGAGAAACCCGGAGACGAGCTCCTTCATCTTGACAAAACGTCCCAGGTGATACCTTGCAAACCAGGTAATCAGCTGGTTGTGACACTCAATCGAGGAACACGACGTCAAGCCGACAATGCGCTTGATGATGCCGGAGTGATGCCCCGACAAGGGTCCAGTTTCGGGCGTCTTGCTCTTGCTCGAGGGCTTCTCCTTCGGCGCAGCCGCTTCGGGTTCGGGCTGCAGTATTCCGCGGAACAGGTGGTGATCTTGGTAAAAGAGGGGGTTTTCCAGAATGATGAGGAGAAAGCGCAGGTCCGCGGGATCTCTCAGCATCCGGCCCGGTCGCTTGAGGAGCAGTTCCGTCGCTTTCAGTAAGACTCTCCGCACATGTTCCTGCGCATGCAACAGATCGCGCTCCAGCACCTGCAGTTCTTGGTCGGTCGATCCCTTGAAATCCTCCTTTCGGGACACCTCCTCGTAGATGCTGAACCACCCTTCGGCGGCATTGGTGATGAGAGAATACCAGTGGGCCACGTCTCCCCAATGAATCTGAGGCGACCGCGGGTGAATAAGCGACTTGGCCGATCCGCTGTTGTGACGAGCGGGCGGTGACTTTGGCGCGGGCGCAATCTTGTCCTGTCCTCCCGTCCACCAGGTACCGTTCTCGGCAAAATCTCCCAGGAGGAGCAGTTTGGGATCCAGATCGAACTGTGCCGGGTCTTGCTGAGGTTCTCGTGGCTCATGGGCCTCGGCCTCTCGAGGAACGCGGGGTGGCTCGCGCTGCGGAGGCGGCGGGATAGCCGGAGGGGGCTTCCTTCGAACCGACTCGCTCACACCTCTCGAGTGATGACGACGGTGAGGCGTCGTAAACGAAGAGTTGACGCATTCGAAAGTGCCGAAACAGGCGATTATGTAGTCCTCCAGGGCCTTGAAGATCCTTTTCGGGTCGCCATCGGGACTTCTCGAGGACGACCTTCGATGTCCGTGGCGTTCCCGAGCTTTCCGGGCGTCGTCGAGCAGCTCATTGCGAACATGGGGGCGTTCCGTGTGGGATGTAGAATACGATCGTCCCGTCGCTGGCGAATTGGGTCGAGGGCTGGGGTGGAGGGTGGGCTGTTCGTCAAAGACAAACTGGGATACGTATATCGGAGGCGAGGTAGGACCTCCGGCGTCTTCTGGTGGCGTGCCGTTGACGTGTACTCGAGTGCTGAAGGAGAGGTTTCGCGGCGGTTGGTTCTCGGGGGCTCGGGCGGGTGCCGGCGTGGTGAGCTTCGTGGAGAGGTACGAATGGATGCATTGGTGGACGAGGCGTCTCGTGTGTTGGACGGAAATGTACTGGACTGTTTACCATGCCGTCAGCCAAAAGCTCGCTACCACACTTGTCCCGGGGTTGCATTACTCCGTGGCGGAGGGGGCCGCGTCGCGTCGCGGCGCTGGCTCTGGCTCTGGCTCTGGGCGTCAAGGCCAAGCGGCTCCATGTCGTTGACCGTCGTGCAAATGGTGCACTTGAAGACGCCGAGGTCCCTTGGCCACCGGACAAGCGACCCGCACGTCATGCAGTTGCCCGTGGCAAAGTCCTTGCTGCCCTGCGGGCCGCCGCGAGTATGCGATCGAGCCGGGTTCCCCTTGCGCTGCGGCATGGCGGCGTCGTCGTCGGCGAAGCCCAGGTCCTGCGGCAGGGGCGCGCCCACGGAGCTCTGCCTCTTCTTCTTGCTGCTGAAGAGCGAGGGGAACGGCTGGCTCATGGAGCGGGAGTGGCGGGACTTGGAGGGGCGGGCGTGCGAGGAGGTCGAGGCGGAGGCGGAGGCAGAGGCGGAAGCAGAGGCGGAAGCAGACGGGGACGAGGACGGCACGGGGTTGTGGTAAAAGTCGGCGTCCGAGTCGCTCGAGTCGGCGCCGTCGTGGGCATTGGAGAAGGAGATGTCGAAGCGGTTCCCGTGGGCTGGGGAGAGCGTCGTCGGAGTGTGCAGGGCCGAGTGGTGGATGCGACTGATGAGGTCACTGGACGAGGAGGAATGGGAATGGGACCCACGGCGAGTCGACCAGGGAGCCATCACGGGACGCTCCTTTCTTTTTGTTGATGTTTTGGCGAATGAGGGGAGGCAGTTGCGGCGGAGGAGAGAGGAACAAGGACGGAGAGAGACTCGAGAGCAGTAAATAATAAGAAGACGAAATCGAAATACCAAGAGCCCGAAATAGTAAGAAATGACAATAAATGCTCCGTAGTCCGCCCCCAACGCAACGCAGCCGCAAGCAAGTTCAGCCTTAGCTGACGTCCGGGTCCGGGGTTGCAGACGTTGGAGTGCGGTAGTGAAACACGACTCCAGTCTCCCGGCGAAAATGATTCGTGACAGCTGGACTCGTCGACGCGAAAAGCAGGAACCGGCTGCAGTTAATAAAGCCATCGTCGTCCCCTGTCGACCCGGCGCATACGAATGGTACATTGGATGACATATGACGAACAGGGGAGACAACGCAGAGAGACACTCTGACGTCGGGGGCTCGTATTCCTAGACGAAGGGGCGAGGGGAGACGAGAGCCCGATTAAGTTACGGATACGTGGAGCTTGATTGTTAATTGTTTCTGGTTCCTGTCTGAACCGCGACCGCAATCAATCAGTCTCACCACCGCACGCTGAGACACTCGCCGAAAGCGTCCATCGCACTCGACGCCCAATGCTCCCCATCTCGACATGTCCCAAGTATCCATTGTAGCTCTCAACCCAAAAGCAGGCATCTGCAAATACTACCAACAACAAAGTCCCCGCAGCCTTTTGGCGCCGTTTTCGCCCTTGCAGAATGCCGAGGCGGCCGAATGCCAAGCGCCCGTTATTATTGCTTGGAATTTTGCTTCCTTGAACCATGCCCGACGTCGCGGAAACTCTTGCTGCCGCCCAATGGATGGGATGGCTCGCAAAGGAGGTTACCCTATATCTTTCGTATACGCTTTGGCGGCCGTTCTCAAGACCTTGCACACATGTCTAAGTACTATACCTAAGTAGTAGGTGAGTACCTAGGTTAGTTCACTGTTGTCACAGTCACTCATCAATCGATTAATAAGAGACATTGGTTATCGCCGTGGCGGCGGAGAATCTTGTTCAATGTATTGTTCCTTCCACATGTTCCGTTCAAGCCCTTGTCCCCAACGCCGAAAAAACAAAGCACGTAATAGACACAAACCCTTCCTTCATCCAATTCATCGAGCGTTCCCCGAGGCATCGGCTCGTGTAATGTCCTCGGCCTCGGCCACGGACCGTTCATCTCTTTTTGCTCACAGTCAGCACACCGACGAGCCACGAGGAACAAAAGAGACGTAATTACAAGGCACCCGTACCGACTCACTTCTCAGAGGGCTGCGAATCGTCCTGCTCCGACGCCACGCCAAACACGTCCATGACGGACGAGATGAATCCCACCACGGACTCGGGCAGAAGCAGCTTCCACTGCGGCGTCGACGTCTGCTCCCGGAGCACCGGGCGCGCGTATTCCTTGAAGAGGACCGAGTTGGAGACGTTCATGGCGGCGGCGGCGTTTGCTGCGGGCGTGTGTGTCGCAACGGGGGGTTGTGTAAGTGCGGGTGGTGAGGTTTATAGCGGTCGATCGAAAGACAACGGCGCAGCGGTCGGTTGGAAACGCGGCGGGAGGTCAATCAGCTTACGCGAGCGGGATAGTTCGAGGTGAGATGTGGTGGTGATGCGAGCGAGAGAGGCCGATGATGATGGCCACGGCGAAGGGGGGGGGGGGGGGGGGGGGGGGGTAGGTATTTGGTCTCTCGAAGCTCGACTCAGCGGGCATCTTGTTCCGCGGCAAAAGTCATCATTCACCGTCTTCTCTGGAGCTGGCGGGCGGAACAAGAAAACGAGGAAAACGACATGCTGGGCAGCGGGAGAGACTGGAACGCGTCCTCGTCCTGTTCCCTCTTGTCCACTCAACCTCGCATGACGAAGACATGAACTGAGGTCCATGCCCCGAGTGCATGAAGGATTCGGCGTCGGTGGGGCGGTGAAATGGGCTGTGTTCTGGAGAAGGGCATCTTTTGGAAAAAGGGCCTTTTGATCTTTGGTGTGTTTTTTTGTTGTTGTCGGCGGCTTAATCATCTCTTGGGCGTTTTCTCATCCGCCACCACCAACGAGAGACGAAAGACCGGCCCGACCCGAAGGGCTCGCACTTGATGCTTATTTGTCTAGTGCGTCTAGAAGGACAGTGGGAATAAATGAAAGTGAAAATAAAAGTTAAAAGGAAAAATAATTGCCGTCGGAGCAGAGCGCTCCCCTCGCGTGACCCAACCTCCAACCTCGCATCTCAGCTGATATAGTACGACTATTCCATCACTCAACCCTTTTTTTTGTTGCGGGAAAAAAACGGCAATGGCAACGCACGTCACGAGGCGGTCAAAGGGAGCGAGAAGAAAGAAAGCGTCTTCAAGAGAATATTACCCCAGGTTTCCCATTCATGTCCAATCTAATAAAACAATAGAACATCCGAAAAAGAAAAAAAGAAATAACACCACGTCTACCGTTGCTAACCCCCCGCTTCCCTCCCTTCCGTCGTACCTTTGTCGTGACAGTTACAAATGAAGAAGAACCCCCCTCGTCGCCGAAGATTGCCTTTCGTCCCGTGGCGGAAAAACGGAAAAGTGACAGGCCCGTTTCTTTCTTCCATCAGTGAGTAATATATCCCTTGGGGAACTTGGTGTGTGTGTGGCTTTTCGCTGCTTAGTCGCTCTTCTCGACGCCATTCACCTCGACCTTGACTTCGGGCACGGGAGCGGGCGCAGGCGTCTCCTCGACCTTCTCCTCGGGCTTCTCCTCGGGCTTCTCCTCGACGGCGGGCGTCTCTTCGACCTTGACCTCCACGGGAGCCTCCTCGGCCTTCTCCTCAGCCACGGGCGTCTCCTCGACCTCCTCGACCTTCTCCTCAGGGGCAGACACGCCGTTGCTCACGCCGTTGGTCTCGCCATTGGTCTCGCCATTGGTCACACCGTTGGTGGCCTCCTCGGGGACGGACACGCCGTTGGTCTCGGCCTCGACAGCGGGAGCCTCGTCGTCGTCAAAGACGATGGCGGCCTTGATGGCGCTCTTGTCCTTGATGCTCTGCAGGGCCTCGCCGAACTGCTCGAGCTTGAACGTCTTGTTGACGATGCCCTCGGTCCTGACCTTGCCCGAGTCGAGGTAGTCAATGGTGGCGGCTTGCCGGGGGGGTCAGCTGGACTGCTTAGGCTGTCATGGTGCGATGGGTTTGTACTTACGGAACATGTACGTCTCGGAGAAGGAGCCGAGAATGGTAATCTCGTCGCCAAAGATCTTTGAAGGGGGCCACGAAACGCGGTCGCGGTTGGCGTAGACGCTGGAGAGGAAAACCTGATTAGCACCAGGACTCACGGATCGACACCCGGAGGCGAAGACGTACCCATAGACGACAAGAGTGCCGCCTCGTCGGACGTAGTTGATGGAGTCCTCGAGGATTCTCACGGAGCCGGTGGCCTCAACGACTGCGAACTCGTCAGCATCTCGGTCAACAGAACACACCCCACACCCATCAACCTACCAATATCAAAACCGTAGGGGTTCTCGGCGCGGAGCTGGGCAAACTGCTTGGCGGGGTCGCTTCGCGAAAGCTCAATGTACTGGTCGGCGGCGTCGAGGCTCTTGGCGAGGTCCAGCTTCAGGCCGCCGGGGGCGGCAATGGTGACCTTGCAGCCGCCGTTTTGTCGGAGGAGCTGGGCGAGCATCAGGCCCGTGGGGCCGGCGCCGAACATGAGGACGTGGGATCCGAGCTTGGGACGGATCTTCTCGAGGCCGTGGCACGCGCAGGAGGCGGGCTCGAGGAGAGTGGCGTCGACCCACGAGAGGTTCTGGATCTTGAAGACCTTGGCCGCGGGGTAGGCGCAGTACTCGGCGAAGCCGCCGTTCATGGTGACGCCGTGGGCATTGAACTGGGAAAGACGGTCAGTCTGGAGTAGGGGGGACAGCTGGACGGGGGGGTGACTGACGTTCTCGCAGAGAAGAGGCTGGCCGCGACGGCAGTAGAAGCACTCGTTGCAGAGCTCGCTGTTGTCGGCGGCCACGCGGTCGCCAATGGTGAAGCCCTTGACATCCTATCACAGGCTCCGAGTCAGTCACGGCAACGCTTCAGACGAACACAGTGCCACGGGCACGAACCTTGCCGACGGAAGCCACCACACCGACTGTCTCGTGGCCGGGGATCAGAGGGAACTTGGCGATGAATTCACCCTCGTGGATGTGCTAGTAGCACTGTTAGCCCCTTGCCTCTCAAGGTTGGGTAGATGCCATGAGTAATCACCAGATCGGTTCCACACACACCGCAGGCCTTGACTTGCACCAGGACATCATTGTCTCGCATCTCAGGGAGCGGGACCGTGACGATGGACCAATCCTCGGGCTTCTCATATCTGGATACGCGGTGGGGATAATGTCAGTAACCGAACTTCAGAATTGGCCATGTGGTCTTGAAGAGATTGCATCTCGGTCACGGGGACCATCCAAGCGCGGGGGGCACTTCTATTATATATAAAGGACGACGGGACGGTCGAGGACGGAGCGGCAGAGAAACGTACCTGAGAGCCTTCATTTGCGTGGGAAGAGACACCATCTTGACGAATTTGGTTTGGTGGTAGAGATTACCGAGGGGGCGATGAAGCGAGATGCTTGAACAGGTACGACGAGGTTCGAAAGGACAGACTTGAGCTGACAGAGGAGATTAGGGATGAAGGAGGAGTGACGAGAGAGAGAGAAGACACAAGACTCCCAAGTGGCGAGGCTTACAGTACTTATACTCGGAAGAAGCAGCAAACGAAATGCGGAGGCGAGGAGGAGAAGGTGACGATGAGATGTGTCGAGAAGAAACTCGGAGACGAACGGGAACACCACCGAAAGGGAGCGGGTATTTCAAGACGTTCGAGTCCAACATTTCCCGAGGGGGAAGGGAAGGCGGAAGGGCCACGATGACAAGGGGGGGGGGTCTCACGTCGTCTCTGCCCACCGTCGTCGAAGCTCCTTGTCTTCCTTGTCTCCTTGGCCTTCCTTGCGAGACGCCCACCGAGCCACCGAGGTGTCCGGGTCTGGGCTCGGCCAAAAGCCCAACGAAACGAACACGGTGGAAGGTGAGGCAAGGCAAAGCCACACCAAAACCAGAGCCCGCCATATCGTCGAACAAGCGAGGGGTTCGTGCTGCTTGCCCTGCTCCCACCCCCAGGCCTATCGGACATGCCACTTCGCCGCGAGCTCAGGCCCTCTTTCCCCAGGCCACCATGCCCTGATCCTTTCGACCGTCGTCATGGGGGACGGGGTATGGCCGAGAGAAATGCCAATCATCATGATCATGATGTATCCGAACGACGACGAGTCTGGCCTCGAAGGAAGAAAAATGCCCCATGTTCCAAGGGTTCGTGGTGCAGGAGAGAGGGCTGCATGAGATGAGGGGGAGAGGCAGCCAGGTTCTTCTCTCCAGACTCTCCCACACAATCACACACAATCACACCCTTCTCCCCGCACCAATGGCCGCCTCCCTATCCTGTCCTTGCACATCGTCGTCGCCTCCTCCAACACGGGGGAAGAATCGGGGCTACCAAGAAGGGCATGACCGCAACGGAGCAGCCGCCGCCGCCGCCGCCGCCGCCTGCTCTCCCGAGCGGCCGTCGATGGCTGCCCGCCCTTGGCTTCTCCCCCCTTGTCTTCCCCCCCCTGGCTTCCCAAATAACCGGGCGACGCGACAGGGACGGTGCTTGCTTGCATGGCCTGCCAGTGGAGCGGCACGTCGAACCGCCAGCCGTCGAATGGCGCCAACCTGGGCGAATTCCGGGGTGAGGTGAGGTGAGGTGAGCGTTCTGGGCCTTGCTCCTCCTCGCCTCTCCCTCGCCTCTCCCTCGCCTCCCCCCTTTGCCCAAGGCCTCATCAGGGAAGCAGACTGCGTGGATTCTTTCCAGCGGCGCAGGGGTACGCATGCAAAGGCGACTCTCACCGAAGGGCGAAAACGAGGGTCGCACAGCCCCCTCTCCCCCCCCCCGTTGTAACCTGACCAAAACCGTGTCGAGGTGAGCTGTCTCTCGGCGTCATTTGCATGATGACCGATGGCCGATGACTGATATTGATGACGAGAGTCGACCACACGCAAGTCGACGACGCCATCTGCACATCTTTTGCCCTTTGCTCTCTCCGTGCTGGTTGCCGTCTTTGCTTGATTTCATCCAGCTGCGCCGTCCGTCATCTTGAAATCTATGGCATATCCCATCTCGACTCGTTAATCTCGACAAATCGAGCCCGTCTTTCTCTCCTCACTCACCTCGGTCAAGCCGCCTCCAATGCCGTCCCAACACGTTCCCATGGTGCATTGTCCAAAACCGAACCGTGCCGGCGGCAGGGAAGTGAAACGTCGTCCGAAATCAGATGTAAAAAAAAAAAAAACCAACGACGCAGAGAGAACAATAACGATACGGTCCCGTAACGGATCCGCGTCTTATCTCACACTGTGGTGGCTCCGCGAAAAAGAACGTGTTCAAACAGAGCATCTGACGTAAGAGTCAAACCACCTCGTCCATATCCATACTGTATTGGGAGAACGCTCAATTTACCCACCGAAAGGGCCTCACGGCCTCACCTGGGGACACCTGTCGCTGCTGAAATCAGGAGCCCCAATGCAGTCTGTTCACCTTGCGAGAAATCTCCTGACCTGATTTCCAGAATATTCTCTCAGCCGAACCCTGCAAGGAGAAGGGCCTCACACCTGAGTGGACGTGGGAAAAAAACATGAGATACCATAAAAGTACTCGCAGCCGTGCTCAGCTTGTTCGCTCGACCAACCATGTATCAAAGTACCTCGCGCACCTCAGTCGGGTACTGAGCAATTTGCCATCAATTATGCTGCTGCTCCTTAATACAGCTAAACGGGCGGACAGGTTCCGAGATGGACGTGCTCTCCTTTCACCCTTTCGCCCTTTCACATCTCTCCTCCTCTCTCCCTCTTGTCACTCGCGAATGGGAGTCGTTCCGACGACATGGGTCTATTGGAACCTGAGGACATGCACGCACGCACGCAAGCACGCACGCATAACACGCTCCTTCACTCAAGTCTTCTTCACATTCTTCACGCTCCCGAAGCAATGATTCTCGTTGATGGCAAAAATTGACCCTGATGCAAATGATTTCCGAGGATCTACCCTCAAAACTCCCACGGTGCCCTCCACGCAACCTGTTTCACGAGCGGACCCATGGTTGAAAAATTGCCCTCCATTTTTAGAGTACATGCCGATACCGTTTCGCCATGCATCTCACATTCCGTCATCACCTAAAGAAATAGGATTGCTTAAGAAGGGGGAGCACCACGGCCGCGGCCATATCCACCACGGCTATCGAGCTTGTTAGAATCCGAGCTTCGCCTTTTGTCCCGTATACGTCATCGGGTAGGTATGGGAAATACTCACAATTGGGGAGCAAACTCGCCGGGAGCACCACCCTCCTTGCCCTCACCACCCTCGCGCCTTCGGTAACCGCCCTCACGGTCGCCACGGTCGCCGCCACGGCCACGGCCGAAAGGTCGTCGCTCACGCTCGCCCTCGCCGAGCATGCCACGGGGAGGAGCGTGCGATCGTTGTTGCTTGATGTGCGTGGCGGGAACGATCTCAGCAGGGAGGTGGAGCCATTCGCGGAGGTAGTCGAGGCCCTCGGGGGTCAGGGTGTAATAGTAGTACTGCCACGAGAACTGAGTCTTGACGTAGCCGCGGGAGGTGAGCGACTGGCAGGCCTTGACGACGAAGAGGTTCTTGGTGTCGATATCGGGGTGCTTGGGAAGGTTGAAGTCCTTGGCAGCGACGAGGACACCCTCTCGGAAGAGGTACTGGCGGGATTGTTAGTTTCAACGCAATTCGTCGCGGGTTCGCCGGGTCGTCTGTTTACCTCGTGGATCTTCTTGCGGTCGGCCTTGGGAATCAACATCGTGGCGGTTGGTGCTGCGTCGAAGGGTCGATGTTGGAAAGTGGCAGGTTTCGGAGGGACGAAGGCAGATCTCGAAATGGATAACTTTTGTGGGCGTAAACCCTACAAGAAATTCGGCGTAGCGAAGTGGGGTGGCTTGGGTTTGTGGGATGTGGCGCAGGTCACGTGCTGATAAGATATTGGAGGGCTCGGAGGTGTGGCTGGTCGGTGCTCTTGATGGCGCCTGTTGGCGGCGCAACTCTAGGCGCGTAAATACCTTCATGACAACTCCTCAACCGGTGAAAAAGCCATCGCATCGCTCCCCAGAAACCGCCTCGAGTCGAGATACCTTCTTCAAAATCACGACGCAATGTCTCCTCGCAACTTGAACGTACTGGTCACCAGCTTTGCGGGCCTTGGCCTGCCACCAACCTTGGTCCTCCCGCTTCCATCATCGACAACCATCACCGAGTTGCGCAACACCATCGACGACCGATTGCCATCGACTGAATCGAGGCTCATTCTTACAACCATATCGAACAAACAACTCCCCGAACAGTCAGATGTCCCAATTTCCACATACCTCTCAACAACCGAAGATGACTTCCTGTCGCTACGACTCTCCGTTCCCCTCTGCGGTGGCAAAGGCGGTTTCGGATCTCAGCTCAGGGCCGCCGGAGGTCGCATGTCGTCGCGGAAGAAGAGGGGCCAGGAGGATGGGTCCAGCCGTAACCTCGACGGTCGCCGTTTGCGAACGGTGAATGAAGCCAAGGCCCTGGCCGAGTATCTGGCCATTAAGCCGGAGATGGAGAAGAAGGAGAAGGAGAAGCGACGCGAGCGCTGGGAACAGATCGTCCAGATGTCCGAGCAGAAGGAAGCCGAGATCAAGTCCGGCAGCAAGGGGCGCATCAACGGAAAGTGGGTGGAGGACAAGGAAGAAAGCACTGAGCGGACTCGAGACGCCGTCCTCGCCGCCATGAAGGCCGGCACATACAAAGATAACCTTCTCGGCACGTCTCACGACTCCAATTCTACGCAACCAAGCAACGATCAGTCTGGATCGGACGAGGAGAAGGAGACTTCCTCGAAAGAGTCCACACCCCCGGCCGACGAAACGAAACCTGAAGCCCAAAAGGCAGAGGCAAAGCCAAGGACGTTTTTCGGGTTTGACGAGGACGATGAGTTTATGAGTTCAGATGACGATGATGACTCAAAGTGATTGCAGCAATGCGGCAACCGACAGATTGGGAGTTCGTTTCAAATAGCGGGTCGAAATTGGCCAATCGCACCGGGCATTTTCGGGATTACGGCGCCAGGGACCCTGGATGATTTGTTGGAGTTTTGGCACCTGGAATTACAGCGCTTCCGAATTGATAGATAATTCCTGAGCACATGATGACAACCTCTGTTTCCACATGCCCGGCTCCTCCTTTAGGCACAATCAGGCGTGATTTGAGACACAGCAACAAAATGGCGCCAATCTCTTCGGGGTTGTCTACAGCTGGTTAAGAAAGTAGTACATTTGCAGCGTGTCTGCTCCGTCTTCTATTCACAAAGTTCATCCCTCCAACGCTACAATCCCAATCTAAGCGTCCAGCTTGACGGGGAACGCACCGGCCTCTGTGCATCACGTTAGCTACAATTCGACAAGTCGGGGTTGGAGGGGTAACGAACCGCGCTGCTCGTCCCAGCGCTGGTACCAGCCGGAGGGGCAGAGGGATCGGTAGGAGAGCCAGAACTGAACATCAATTAGCAATTGGACGACCCAATTGGCTACTGCAACGTCGACACGGCGTACCTGGCGGCAGGGAGCAAAGTCCTCGCCCTTGGCGTTGATGCACTTGTGGTAGTCGACGTAGTTTTGCCAGCAGTGCTTGGTCTGGTTCTGGTTGGGGAAACGGGCATCCGTGCCTGGTTATTGTTAGAACGGTCAGGTCCAGGGGGACAGGGCGCAATTGATGGGTTTCTCGAGCGTCGGATCGTCGTCGACAGTCGGGATCGTGGGTTGGGCTTACCAGCTGCGCGGAATTGTTAGCCTCGGATCAAGATCAGGTCATTTTCCCCCCAAACAGCGGGATTATCGGACTCACCAGTGACAAACTTGAAGGGCTTGGTGACAAGCTCCTGACCGTCCTGACCGTCGTCCGACATTGTGAATTGATTGAGGAATTGGCTTTGCGGAGGGGAGATTTTCTTGGGGGGATTGACGTCGCAAAGATGGAGCTCGGTGCGTGGATGGGAGGTTGAATGCGTCAACGTCGCTCGGCTCGAATCAGGTGGTTCGATGCCGGAAGCTCAATGGGTGCCTCAGGCCTCCACGGGCCAATGGGGTAAGGCACCCACCCCAATTTGGTGGGTCGGATTGCAATTGCACATCAGCTGTTCGACCAACTCCAAACGTTCCTTCGAAGGTTGACGATTTCCAATTGAATCATCACCTCTGGACCTCCCACAGACCCTCCCCACTCATCAAGATGCGTTCCACCACTGCTCTCCGAATGTTCAGGCAGACGCCTCGCATGCTGCGACCCGTCCCCGTGAGTCCCAATCCCAATGCTTGCCGCCCGCCCTCGGCTGAGTCGAGTGCTGACCCGAATATGTCTGTAGAAGGAGGACCAGGCCGGTACGTGACGCCAGGACCCGTCGACGCTCATGAACGATATCGAGACACGACGACGAGAAACCCTCTCAATGGACTAGGAAGACTAACCTCCGTCAAGGCCACACCGTCTCCCAGCGCCTCCGCAAGCTCAAGCAGATCCCTCCCGAGCTGTACCCCCTCGGTAATTCGACCTGTCTGCCATTGAGTCTTTTCTTGTGCTAATTCCCTACCCAAGCTGTCGTCGTCGGCTTCGCGCTCGGTGCCGCCACCTACTCCATCTCCCGCAAGTTCGTCGTCGACAAGAACCTCCGTCTCTCGCGACAGGGCGCCGCCGCGCGCTCCGAGGCCGATGAGCACCATTAAATACTATGCGCGGGGGGGGTTGGGGGACCTGCCGGGATTGTCCAATTTGAATTAGAGGGCAGAGTTGTATATGTCAAGGCAGAAGAGCAGGGTGTTCAATCAAGCATAACTGTTGAAGATTTCCGGTTGTCCATTTATAGCTCATGTCCAATCGCCCAGTAACGTGAAGCCCAATGCCTTAAAACGCCCTCGCTATGCTAACGTACAAGTCAAGACGAAGCCCCAATTGCCCTTTCATCATTGAACTTTTGGTCCTGCAACGTCCAATTGCTCCAATCCTTGCATCGGGTCAGGACCAGCATCTGACATGATCTTTGCGTCATCACCGGGCCCCTTCTCGTCTGCGGCATGTTCAGCCAGCCAGCCCTCCTGTAGATGCACAGTCAGTATGAGGTTGATTTCCAGAACGGAGCTCGTCTCACCTTTTCCCAGACGGCAGTTTTACTCCCCAGACCGCCATCCTCGGCGCTCTTGGGCGCCTTGGCCTGGGATACTTTGAGGATCTTTCCGAAAAACTCCGATTGATCCATGTTATCGATGGCCTCTTGGGCGTCTGCCGCGTCTTCGTACTCGACGTAGGCGAAGCCTCGATGGGGGTCTGTAGAATTTGGCGCATCTGATTTTGGGACCTTGACTTCGACAATCTCCCCAAAGGGAATGAATGCGTCGAGGACGTTTCGTTGCGCGGCGAGTTGCGAGAGTCCACCCACGTGTACCGTGGCTTTCCAGCGAGCGGCGTCGGTCATTTTGAGTTGAAGGTAGGAATGGGGAGGCAAACAGTGAGCTGAAGGTCGATTTTTTTCTTGATTTTGTGCTGTCAGAGAGCTTCTTGGATCTTTGGGAACTCATCCGCGAGCTTCAAGCTTCCAGCGACGAAATGTTCGTGCTCGTTCACGTGACTCTGAACACATGCTAGGGGTCAAAGTGAGGACTTGAGGAATCCAAACCAACCAATTCGGAGGTCAACGACGCGAACTCGAAACACAGCTCCAAACAAAGCACAAACAATGCTTCATATGATCTGAAGCTTAATCTCAAATTCAGTTTCCCCTTACCTAATGCGCACACGCCCTGCTGTCCATTGCAGTGCACCAAATTCAACCTTGTACATTGATCTCCCACCATCCCCATAAGTCATCATTCATGCAATGGAACACTATAGCTTATCATTGCAAACAAAAACATTTCTGGTCTCCTATTTCGTGCTGAAAGGAGAGGCCACTGTAGCCGCATCACGGCAGCAAGGACAGACCGGACGAAACACGTGATAAAGGCCCCACCTTCCCGACGCTCAGGGGCACGGACGCGAAGCCATCGGAGCTCAGGAGTGTGGGAGAGCCATGGCCTGCAATCTGGCATCATACCTCTTGCTTAAGACACCTATCATCTGCGCCCTGCTTCGCCCAACGCTGAAGCTTCATCTTGCGGGCCGAGGCAAGAAGCTTCAAGATATTTCCTGGCCGTTTTCTGCGCCAGCGTTGTTAATTTCTGTTTAAACGAAGCTCACCGCTCTACGAATCCCTCCTCCGATACTTGGCCACTTCGTCGCTCCCGCCCCCCCGCCATCGCCATCATGGTGCGCCTTCGAGAAATACCCCGAACGGCCGCTTTTACCTGGTCGCCAGATAACGGAAAGCCGTTGTTGGTGACCGGCACCCGAGCCGGTGCCGTTGACGGCGACTTCTCCGACGAAAGCAAGCTAGAACTATGGGATCTTGCCCTCGATGACCAGGAGCAGGGTCTGGAGCTCCAGCCTGTCGCAAGCATCACGACCGATGCCAGGTAAAACTCGTCTAATGACCACCTTGTGTGACTTGGATATTAATCAAGTATAAAGGTTTTACGACGTTGCCTGGAGTCCTCCTGACGATAACCACCCCAAGGGCGTAATTGCCGGTGCCCTCGAAAACGGCTCTCTGGACTTGTGGGATGCCGAGAAGCTCATTACAGGAGAGGAAGATGCCCTCATCTCCCAGACTCAGAAACACACCGGCCCAATCAAGACGCTGCAATTCAACCCATTGAAGCCTCAGATCCTCGCCACCGCCGGCGCCAAGGGCGAGCTTTATATTTACGATGTCAACGACATTGCGAACCCGTTCCGACTAGGAAACACACAGGCGCGCTCCGACGACATCGAATGTCTGGCATGGAACGAAAAGGTTTCGCATATTCTTGCCACTGGCGGTGCCGGAGGCTTCGTCACTGTGTGGGATCTTAAGACCAAGAAGGCCTCGCTTACGCTCAACAACAACCGCAAAGCCGTCAGTGCCATCGCTTGGGACCCCGAGAACTCGACGAAGCTTTTAACGGGCACGCCAGATGACAACAACCCTGTCATCTTGCTCTGGAACCTACGAAACTCCAATGCTCCTGAGAAAACTCTCCAGGGCCACGAAAAGGGCATTCTTTCCCTGTCTTGGTGCCGTCAAGACAGCGAGCTCTTGCTTTCATCCGGCAAGGACAACCGAACTATCGTCTGGAATCCACGGACGGGAGAGCGCCACGGCGAGTTGCCCGAGGTAACGAACTGGACCTTCCTGACCCGGTTCAACCCTCACAACCCCAACCTATCGGCAACGGCCAGTTTTGATGGCAAGATCACCGTGCAAACGCTACAGAACACCAACCCCGATACTACCAAGGCGGCCGCGGAGAAGAATTTGGATGATGAGGACTTCTTCCGAGCTGCCCAAGACCAACCCCAGGATGCTTCTTGGTCGTTGAGCAAGGCCCCCAACTGGTTTGAGCGACCAGTTGGTGTCTCTTTTGCCTTTGGGGGCAAAGTTGTCGTTTTCAAACCCAACCCCACCCAAGCTGGTCAAAAGCGATCCTCCAAGATTACGATTTCAAGCTTTTCCATCGATTCCGAAGTTTCGTCGGCAACCGAGAAATTCCAAGAGGCCATTGCCTCCGGTGACGTATCCGCGATTTGCTCCGAGCGAGTTGAACAGGCCAAGTCTGAGGAGGAAAAGGCAGACTGGGAGGTCATGGAAACCCTGGTTGGTGACAACCCACGAAGCAAGATTGTCGAATATCTGGGCTTCGACGAGGACGACCTCGATGAGCCCCTCGAGACTGAGAAGGAGAAGCCCGAGGCGGAGGCGGAGGCGAAAGCTGAAGCCAGCGCTGATGAGGACAAGAAGAATGGAATCTCCAACTTCTTTGACGGTGGCGAAGCTGAGGATGATGGAGATGACTTCCTCTCCGGTCTGACCGCCACCAAGGATGCCAAGACTGACAACCCGTTCCAGCTGTTCAGGATGGAGGATAGCTCTGTCGAGAAGGATGTCACCAGGGCTCTGATGCTTGGCAACTTTGCCAAGGCCACGGACATCTGTCTGAAAGAGGAACGGATCGCGGATGCGTTTCTGATTGCCAATTGCGGCGGTCAGGAGCTGGTGGACAAGGTCCAGACAGCCTATCTCGCTCGCAAGGAGGGTGTCCCCAGTTACATGCGTCTTTTGGGCTCCGTCATCACCAAGAACCTCTGGGACGTCGTCTACAATGCCGACCTCGAAGACTGGAAAGAGACCATGGCCATTATCTGCACCTTTTCTAACCCCACAGAGTTCCCAGACCTCTGCGAGGCATTGGGCGACAGGATCAATGACGAGGGAGAGCGCAAGGATGCCTCGTTCTGCTACCTGGTAGGCTCCAAACTCGAAAAGGTTGTGTCGATCTGGGTCTCGGAGCTAGAGGAAGCTGAGAAGACTGGCATGCAAGAGCAATCTGGAGACTCAACGTTTTCTGTTCATGCCAGAACCCTTCAGAACTTCATTGAGAAGGTCACGGTGTTCCGACACGTAACCAAGTTCGAGGACGGCGAGAAGGGCTTGACGGCTGACTGGAAGCTGGCGACGCTCTACGACAAGTACACCGAGTATGCGGATATTCTTGCCGCACACGGCCAGCTTGCCGTCGCGCAGAAGTATCTCGATCTTCTACCAACCACGTACCCTCCCGCCGAGCTCTCTCGAACTCGTGTCAGATTGGCAACACAGAAGGCTGCCCCTCAGACCCAGGTCAGGGTGCCTGCTTCGTCCAGCCGGACGTCATCAAAGGTGCCGGCGAGAGCCGCGTACCAACCTGTTCACCAGCCCCAACATCAAGCACAGCCCGCAGTCGCGCCCAGCCCGTACGGCGGCCTCCCTCCGAACCCTCTGGCTCGTGCGACTACGTCTTCCCCATCGCAGCACTATGCGCCCCCTTCAAACCCCTACCAACCTCAGGGCGCCTACGCTCCTCCTGGTGGATATCAGCCTCCCGCTCAACCTGCCTATGGCCACCCTACCGGACCGCCACCGATGGCTGGACCTCCTCGAAACACCACTCCTCTGGGACCTCCTCCCTCCAAGGCTAAGAACATGGATAACTGGAACGATGTCCCCATGGTCACCAAGATCCCATCCCGAAAGTCAACTCCAAGCGTCGCTCCCATCACGTCGCCCTTCCCCGGTCACGCTGGCTCATCCATTCCGCCACCCCCAGGGCCAACCCCTTACGGCCAGCGAACTGGTTCGACTCCTCCGCCTCCCCCTCCCAAGGGCCCAGCGCCTCCTCGCGTGCAGTCTCCCCTGGCTGCTCCTCCTCTACCGGCCAGTGCCCACAACCCATATGCTCCTCCGCCTCCGCCCCCGGCTGCGGCGGCTGGCCCTCCGGTTCCAAGCATCGTTCCACGAATGGCCTCCCCGTACAACGCTCCTCCTGCTGGACCTCCTCCTTCCAACAGGTATGCGCCGTCTCCTGCAGCGCAGCAGCAGTACAACCAGCCTCCTGCATCAGTCCCGCCACCCGGCAACCGACCCCCTCCCGCAGGCTCGTTCGGAGCTGCGCCCCCGCAGACTCACCCTCCGAACCCATATGCGCCTAACCCATATGCCGCTCCACCCAGCCAGCCCTCTGCGCCTCCAACTGGACCTCCCCCCACTGGCCCTCCTCCCGGCGGCCCCCTTCGAGCTGGTCCTCCACCTTCGGGAGGGGCCCAGCCAACCCCCCCGCCGCCGCAAGCCGCCCCTCCGCCAAAGGCCAGACACCCCGCGGGCGACCGCTCTCACATCCCTGCCAATGCCCAAGGGCTAGTGGAGGTTTTGAGCCAAGACATGCAACGTGTTGCTGCCAAAGCACCTGGTACATTTGCTCCCCAGGTCAAGGACACGCAGAAGCGACTTAACCTACTCTTTGACCACCTCAACAATGAGGAGCTGGTCCAACCAGGCACCATTGAGCAGTTGTCCGAGTTGGCGTCGGCCCTACAGGCCAGGAACTACGATGTAGCCCACCGGTTGCAGGTCGAAATTCAGCGGGACAAGACTGAGGAGTGCGGTAACTGGATGGTAAGAAAGGACCCCTAACAATAAAATGATGTGACTAACTCGCCATCTAGGTCGGAGTAAAGCGATTGATTAGCATGAGCAAGGCTACCCCATGATTGTAAGCTGTGTTCTGTTGGCAATGTGATAATCGGGTTGGGGAGGAGATGATATAGACTAGAAAAGTATATGATGAATACGTCCAAGTTGTTGTCTAATGATGGTTTCGAAGTTTGGGTGACTGCCAGGTGCGTAGATGGGTTTAGAGATGGGTGCGCTTTTCGTGATCAACTGCATGGGGCGCCAAGAAGGACAAAAGGAGCATCCATGACACCGAAATACTATGACTTGATGCCTGATTGGAGGATGTTTATACTCGAAGAAGTTGGGGATGTAAAATTCAATTGAGAAGAAACACACTCACTACAACCAAGGGCATTTCAATCATGTCACCTCGACTCGAACTTTGACATCTGTCTAGGGTAGGTCCAGTGCCATAGGAAAGCTTAACAGGGGGGACAGGGGGCCCTGGCCCATGGACCAGCTGTCAAGCCCACCTCATTCCCCATATCGACCAAGCACATCCATCGACCTTGCTTGGACGCCACATCATCGTCGCTCACCCTCAGGAGCTCTCGACGCTCCAACCTCGCCCACACACACACAATGTCCGAACCGGCCCTCAGCCCAGAAGATGCCGCCGCGAAGCGCGCCTCGGAACAGGCGCGCTTGCGCAAGGAGCGGCGCGAAGCAAAGATCAAGGCCGGCGGCTCGGCGAGACTGAACAGGATCACTGGTCTGGGCGGTCGTGGTAAGCTCTCCTTGCACCTTCAACCACGCACGTCTCTGGCTTGGCCTTTTCTGACCCCTGTATCGAAATAGATGCCGCCGCAGAGCCGGAGGCGACGGCCACGACGACGGCCACGGACGACGCTTCGCCCGCGGCCGCCGCAACCAGCCCCGATGCCTCCTCGCCGGCGCCCGCCCACGCAGACCCCGACGAGGTGGACATTTCCGACCATTATTACGAGCCCAAAAAGGCCGCCGCCCGCGCCGCCCCCTCGGCCCCGACCATGTCCGAGGACGAGCTCCGCCAGATGATGCTCGGCTTCGAAGCCGGCAACACGCCCCGCCAGCCCAGCCCCAACAACCCCGGCGCTGGCGGCCCCAGCAGCGGCCTCGACGACGACCCCGTCATGAAGATGATGTCCCAGCTCATGTCCGGCGCCGGCTTCCCCGGGGCCGCCGCCGACGGCTCCTCCCCCTTCCCCGGCATGCCCGCCGGCGCGAACCCCTTCCAGCCGCGACCCGCCCAGCCGCCCGCCCCGGCCCCGACGTCGGCCCACGTCTGGCGCATCCTGCACGCCCTCGTCGCCCTGGGCCTGGGCCTGTACGTGGTGCTCCTGACGCCCTTTGCCGGCACCAAGATTGAGCGCGACCGCGCCGCCCTGCCCGTGGCCTCGGCGCCCGACGAGGCCTTCGCGACGCCACTCGACGCCGCCGCCGACGACGCCCGGGCCGACCTGGAGCAGCGCAAGCGCCTCTTCTTCTGGACCTTTGCCACGGCCGAGTCGGTGCTGCTGTCGACGCGCTACTTCCTCCTCAAGCAGGGCGCCCTGCCCGCGGGCGTGGCCGGCACCGTCGTCAGCTTCCTGCCGCAACCGTACCGGGGCTACGTGGAGATTGTGCTGCGCTACGGGCAAATCTTCACCACGGTGCGGTCCGACATGCTGGCGTGCGTCTTCGTGCTGGGCGTGTGTGCTTGGGCGAGAGGATAGGTTGTTGTCGACGAGGAAACAAAAAAAAAAGATTACTTTATAGCAATGGAGTTGTGGTTTGGGCGTTTTTGAAACTGCCAAGGGACCGGCTCTGCGTGTCAAATGGTGTGAGTGAGATGTGGTGTGCATGTTCCTCTTGAGTTTGTCCAAGAGCTGAGATGTCATTGTTTAGGCTACGACTGAGGCCGATATGGTGAAATAGTGTGGCCTTGAAACTGACGCCGATCTGTTACAATCATGTGGCCTCAAATCCAATGCCGACATGATGAAATAGTGTGGCATTAAAATTGACTGATTACGATTATATATTCAAGTGTACATCTGACCGCCAGGATGCCAGCCCGAAGCGACCGAGTGTTGAACAAATGTCGTACATCTCACGACTGGGTCTAAATGTAAATGGTATCTATGGCAGTGATGAGAACATCCAAACACATCATGTCTTCATCACCATCTTCAACAACCGCCCAAACACTCCCCTCACCCGATCTGGGTTCTCCTTGACGCACGTAAAGACAATGGCCGTGCTGACGGCAAACGCCAGCGTCTCGCGCCATTGCTTCTCTAGCGGATATCGCCTCGGCAGCAGCGTCGCCATTGCGCGGGGGGCCACGAAGAGCGAAATGTCCTTGCGTCGGCTGGGCGTTTCGATGAGGATGCCCCAGCCACACAGGAGACACCCGGTGCCTACACAGAGCCCGCCATCAATCGTCTGCCGACACTGGGCGGAGGTGCCGAGGAGTCGAGGCCCGACCCGTGTGCGGGAAAGACAAACTCCGTAGTAGAAGAGTGTGATGACGGTGCTGAGGAACGTGGTGGAGCGGCAGGCCGAGGTGAATGCGCGGAGGACCGCCTTGCGGGAGGGGTTTCGAAGGGCGAGGCCGAGGGTGAGGGGAAAATAAGTGGCCATGGACCACTTCCATGTGTTGAGGAAGCGGTTGAGAACGTGGTACTCGCACGAAGGGCCACTGCCCATATGTACCATCTCGCAGGGGATGGGCATCGTCTTTGAAGGATCGGCCCACGCCAGGGGCCAGTTAAAATCGACGCACATAGGTTCCAGGAGGGATGCCTGGCCCGTGTCTTTGCCATATTGCCATTCTCCCTTTCGACAGCGACGGAGGGCTTCGATGAGACGCATATCGACTGCGGCCGCCGACGTAATCCATTTGTTGTACGATCGTGGCAATGTCTCGGGGTAATAGAACCAAGCCCACATAATGAGGCCAGTCGAGGCAGAGAAGACGAGGGGATCGATGAATCGAGAGATGCATTGCTCGGCCCAAAGGGGAGTCAGTAAATATTCGCGCAGCAGTCACTGGACGATGGCTTACATTGGTCCATTTAGATGCGGCCAAGCGGCGAGCTCTCCGACGAGCCCAGAGATCGCCAACAACCACGTCTAGAGCGCGGCTCAGGGCAAATAGAGTTAGGTCCAGAGTTCGACCGGCGAACTTGATCGTCTGGGGTTGGGTATCCAGAGGCAAGTCTTTCTTGGGCGGAATAGTGTCTGTGTATGCTCGACTCTCATACGAATGGAGGATACGAAGACCGTACCATGCGGCGATGAAGGTTGATATCCATCTTGCAAGTCTAGTCGACACTGGTGAGCCTGGGAATGAGGTGACTTCGTCGTGGCAGCGTGTCGTACCTTAGCCGTGCCGCGCTACTGAGCCTTCTGGCAGCCTTGTCAATGATGCTTTTGACGGGTTCCTATTTCAAAACGTCAGCATACTTAATCGGATGCCATCAGCAGACTAAGAAACTGAAGTGCCGAGCCGGGATGCGGGGAACTAGGCACAGATCGAATTTGCATGTGATGGAAGGCTGCGTAAGCCTCTTGCAGAGGGGATATAGCTGACCTGAAGTAAGGTGCTTCCACCAGCCAAGACGGCGCAGAACGTGGGGAACCTTTGCGGGTTGAAACCCATCTGTATGATGTGTTTGGCAGAGCTCACAAAGGAGCCTTCTTCCTGATCTGGGGACAGTTGCTTGCGCCTCTTCTTCGCAACATACTGGAGGATCAAGGTCAATAACCTTGGGCCGACGGCAGTCGCATATCCTAAGAGGTATGCCCTGATCAACGGGCGCAGAACCTCGGGGACAAAGTCGAGCTTCAGAGGCCCCCCGCGGGAGGGACGCACTGCGAGAGACATGGATGATGGCCTTTATCTCATGTGCCGAGGAGTGCGAGCAGGGCTTACGGGACCTGCAGCCGGCGGGTAAAAGGGGGCGGAAGGGAGTCAATGACGAGGAGGTAACTGAGCCAAGTGACGGCTTTAGTTCCGTGATTCGAATGTTCCTGGGGAAGATTAGACAAAGTCAATGGCGCCCGGCAGCCCCTGTCCAGAACCAAAGAAGAGGGTGTGAAGAAGGAAAAGGAATGCAGAGGGCTCGTAGTAAAGAGACGGGATACGACGGCATCAATGCAGGAGAGATCAGACAGGGGGCATCCGAGGACTCGGTGGTGAATTCAAGATGATACGACCCTGAAGGGGTTGACATTGACTGGGCTGATTCCCTATGAAGCCAACTAAGAGCTCGGGATTGGACAAGAGTGGTGGGGTGAAGATTTGTGCCTCGGCATCCGCAGACGTGAAGTTGCGAGGATGTGAGATGGCGTGTGAAAGGGGAGACACTGGATCTTCGCATGCAAGTTGATAGACGGGCATATATCCCCAGCCTTTCAGGTTCCCCTCCCCGCAAAAGATGCCGCAACCCGGCGGACTAGACTGAGTAGTCCGGGGTAGACTGATGATTCGAAAGCGGGTAGGAGATTGAAGGCTCGCGAATCGACTACAGAAAGGGAGGCGACGTTGAAAAGGGATAAGGTAGTAACGAACCTGAGGAAGGTAATATGGGCGGGTGAGTGATTAATTTCGGAGTACGGATAGGGCAGAAAAGAATACAGGGTGGTGTGCAGAAGTTGAGTTGAGGTGAGACGATGGCGGTGCACTCGTAGTTAGGAAGGAGTTGATGCGGATGATGGCCGAGTTGTGTGGTTGAAGAAAGACGCGCTGATCAGGGGGTTCAGGACGAAAGTGGTAAGTCTTCTCCGCGCAGAAGTTGGAGAAGGAGGGGAAAGAAGCTGGGGAAGCTCTCGTGGTAATTACCTACTTACTTAGTGCAGGTGTCGAGAATAATTTTCGTGGGGAGGGCGAGGGCTGAAGAGCAGCAACGGATCGTGTGGGTGGTGATGTGAGCTGAGATGGATGATGGCACTGAAGGTGCCAAAGTGGTGTGTTTGGATTCTGTGGGGTCTTTTTCCCTCCAGCTTTGGGGGTTCCCTCATTGCACCTGCCTCCGCTGACAAGATATAATCTGGGGGAAGGTGCTACGCACAACCAACAGCAGCAAGCTTGCCAGTATGGAAGGCACGTCTCATGAATCGGCCAGATCAGCAAAAAGGAGGAGGAGGGATTCCATCAAACACAAGTTCATGGCCCCACGACAAATTTCGGACCTTGCACGATATTCGGCTCAGCCGTCCAGGGTGCTCTTCCTCTTCCGTCCCAGGGAGCTGCAACTTCCCAGTGCTTCCTAGTGTGGCCAGGCTTGTAAGTTGTCGCTTGTCATTAAACCGCTACGGGCCGAAAGGCGGTTGAGACGAGGTCACGCGTTGGCAAGAAGAGGAGCTACGATGGTGTCTCGACGTCATTTCTCCCCCCTGGGAAATTTTGCTCTTTTATTGATGTTTCTACTATGGACTCATTGATGCTCCTCCTGGGCCTCAACCATGAAGCAAAGAAACGGACTTCTTTGTCCTGTTGTTTGTCTGGAACTGGCCGCCTGTGGCGGAGGGGCCCGGAAGCTAATTATACGACATCTCGGACGAAAAGGCTCTGGAGGAGTTGGAGGAACAGAAGTCGACCAGGAGAACCACCCATGCCAATCATGAGGTGGTCATTGACAGCTGAGTCGGTTTGTCGCAGCCCAGAGTTCGCGCCGCAGCCCGCGCAAGCCGCAAGCATGTGATTGTCACTTAGATGCATAATTGAACAACTCCACACAGCACATTTGCCAGTATCGGGGCAAGGGTCACTGCTTGCACCGACGACTCGCTGGCAGTCGGGGAGTCATGGACATGGAGGGCAAGCCAAACTTCAAACGCCCGTTGGATACGGTTGTAAGCTGGAGCATTCCGTACCTTGCCCTCGCTAGCAACAAAGTCGAGCAAACCTCGAAGCAGAATGTTGGGAACCTAAGACCCGAGAGGAAGATATTCTGGAGTTGCAGGTGACCCCAAAAGACGACGCGCTGCGGGCGAAGACCTGGGCCGAGTACCGCTACATGCTACATGGGCGCCACCCTTTTCCACACCAAAGTCGCGTGCTCTCTTGCGGCCTGATCTGCGAGATCCACCGCGAAGCCCCGCGAGCAAAGTCCCGGTACATTCCCAACGCTGCAACGTCCCGGACCCTCCCACCTACACCCACCGTCGCCGCCGCCGCCGCCTCGACCTTTGCTCGCCTTACTACTACCTTGCTTCACGCCGCATCACACTGAGCCGCTTTGTTGCCCACCACCGCTTGCTCAGCGCTACTGTACATCGCCCACACACACGCACCCCGGCCTTCGTTTGTTTGGGAACCGTCTCTCTGGGCGTGATGTGAATGCGCACTCCTCCCTGCTCCTCCCTCCTTGCTTCTTTCCATCTGTCCTAGACCTTTTCAACTGCCGCCGCGCCTGTGACTGCGACAACCTCGAATACTTGGTCTCCCCGCTTCGTGCTCGCGCCCTTGCCCTTCGCCTCTGCTTCCGCCTCTGCTTCCGCCTTTGCTGTTGCCCAAGTCCGGCTCAGCAGCGTCTCCGTCGCCAAGTAGTCAGGTCTACCCCACGAACCGCCCGCGAGCCGCGTCTGTTGCGTCCAACGAAGCTGCCTCCGATTTGATTCTCACCGCAACGTCGTCGTCCTCGTTTCCGCAATTTGCCATCGACTCCTTCATCTCCTCGGATACCCTTGCCAGTCCGAGTTGATCGATTCCTCACCACTTCCCCGGATTCCAGATCATCCAGTTCAAGCTCCGACATGTGCTAAAGCCTGCGTGCCCCCCGCCAAGGTCGCTTTGTCGTGTCTGTCCTCCTTCAACCACGGTTATACCATATATACTGCCCGAGACCATACTACTAGCCGCCCATTCTTTGTTGCTGCTCCTGGTGGTGTTAGCAACACATATCGAACACATAAATCAGCATTCGTATCCTCAGATCACGCCGTACAACAATAGCCCACACCCAGAACGCGCCTCCATGCTCGCCGTATTACGGGCTCCGAGGATGGGTTCGTCGCAGCCGTCGTCCGATCCCTTCCACACGTTTGGATGTACGTCGTTAGTTTCGCTTCCTCTCTCCTTGGTCACACTTCCACGAGACTAACGTACTTTGCGATTCCAGTGTCGGTTGATCCTGATCAAGAAGACCCCCCCCTTCTCGACCCTCCAGAGCCCGCTCCCGGCGCTCCTCTCCTCTCCGAGAATGATAACAAACTTCTATCCAACTTCTTTTCCGACTTGACGGCCGACCACTATAATATGCCCTCCTTTGGAGAGGGCCTTAATTTCACCGAAGCCTGGACGGACTTGCCACCCCAGTTCATGGGGTCCAGTTCATCCTTTGGACAACAACCTGGTCCCTCTCTGGCACCACCTGCGCCTGCACAACCTACATATGGATATGGCTATGGCTTGGCCGATTACGGCAACGTCTTGTCAACGGGCTCACAAATGATGCCGCCGCCACCACCTCCACCACATCCGATGCAATCGCACCTGGCCACTGACTTCACCACCGAGGACGTGCTCAACGCCGCTGCCACTCTTTTCAATAACGGCTCGTCGAGTAGACTTTCTTCGAGCGGGATGGAACCTTTGCATGGGCGACGGACAACGGCACCCCCTGTTGGGCACCTCAGACATCAAGCAATAGAGGATTTTCGAGAAGACAACCGCCGAAGCAGCATATCGAACGAAATGGAAAGTGGAGGAGGCATCTTTGCAGACATTGTATTCGGCCACCAAGACAGACGACAGGTTCGACCAGATCCCCCAGCCGAGTACCAATGGGGTTCGGATGCCAATTTCAACCATGTCCAGGGTTACACAACGCATTCAGAAAAGGAGACGACAGAATCGATCTCGAAGGACCAGCTGAGGTACCTGGAGTGCTTCCAACCGAGCCAAAGCGCAGACAATACACGACCGAGCAGCCCAAGTCACGGACAAATGGCTCCTCCTCCTCTAACCTATGATCAAGCGCCAGGTCCAGCCAAGGCGAAGCAGGAATCCGACGCGCCACCGCGGAAGAGGCGGAAGAGTAAAAACGTCAAGGACATTGGAGAGAGCGAGGTGGATGAGGAGAAGGTCGCCACGAAGAGCGGGAGGAGAAAGAAGTCCAAGAGCGAACGCATCGTCTCTGCTTTGTCACCACCTGCCGACGACACGACGGGGAAAAGACGCAAATCTGCCGCTGCTGGGGCTAAAGCATCAAGAGAAAATCTTAGTGAGGAACAGAAACGCGAAAACCACATCCGCAGTGAGCAGAAGCGGCGGACACTTATTAAGGAAGGCTTTGACGACCTCTGCGAGCTCGTTCCCGGGCTCCAGGGAGGCGGTTTCAGCAAGAGCACTATGCTCGCAATGGCCGCAGAGTGGCTGGACGATCTAATCAAAGGCAACGAAAACCTTAGGCTCCAGCTGGCTTCGTTGGAAGGGCCGTAGGATTGACAGTAAAAGGTGGCAGGTTCGGTCAGGGGCGTGGACGGTGATTACGGTCACTGTTGTAACCATATATATCACACTGGGCGATGGCGGAAAGACTTGATTTTTGGTGGTAGAATGGAAATTCCCCAGGCAACGGCAACGACAACGGCAAATGGCAAAGGCAAGGGCGTCGACGAGATGGTCTACGGCAAGGTCACTGGGTCTGGGAGCGACGCGGCAAATAATGATTGCTCGCGATATAGATGATACGCGGGTCAAGATGGAATATGACGATATGGTGCTAAAGACATGAAGGGGCGAATGAGAAGAATAAGTCGTCTTGGCCCGAGGAGCGTTGATCTGTGCAAGGCCTTTGGCAGTCTTGGGTGAACTGGCTTATTAGCGACGACGTCATGCTCGATCCCCCTTCAATGGGATGAAGTCAATTGACAGTGCAGGGCGCCGCATCCATGGTTCGTTTCGGAAGGGGACTGACTGTACGTCCTCTCTCATCTCACGCCCTGAAGACATGCATTTCCGCCAGTGGAGAATGGCCGAGGCGAGGAGGGATCCTTGCCGCCAAGAGGAATGGAGATGGGTTGTTGGGTTCCCAACGCGTGTCGTTGGCTACTGGTATCTAAATACGATTCAACATCACATTCCCGGCTCCGGACTGCTCGGGCCCGGGCCCGGAGCGGGGCCCCCGAGGAGAGTCGGCCTTTTCTGCTCCGACTGGGTTTTTGCGTCTGAGGGTGAACGATTGGCTGGGACTCGGGCGTCTGCTGGGTATGAAACTGCGCGGGGAGGAGGATGACTTCTTGGCGAGCAAGTTTGAGCTAGAATGGTTTGTAGACGGTGGGCTGGGTCAGCTTTGTGTGGAGTGGAAGGGGATTAATTGCTCGTGTAAGTGATGAGGGTGGGACATTTGGATGCTCGAGAGGTGAAACGAGATAGGGCTGGGTTGATGATCCGTCAGCTTAGTCGGTGATCGGAGACTGGGTTTTGTGGTATAAGTTTGGGCTGACGTCTTGCTCTCATGTCCCACGTTGCTGTGTCTCTGGTGTCATACGCAGGTCGTCCGTCTGTCTCTCACCTTGTCTGCATCTTTACTTTTGAGAGCGGCTGCTCATCTGGGACCTCACTCACTCGACAACTACAGACTTGGGTCTGGAGATTCACCAAAACACCTGGCATGAAGATTTCGACTCTCGCCGGCGCGATTTGGCTCACGGCCACAGGCCTCGCCTCTGCGCTCGCCCCCCACGCGGCGGACAATTCGACGTGCGTCCCGCCCCGGCCGGCGCCGGACCTCGGCGGGACCGACATCCGGCGCATCGGCATGTTGCTCTTCCCGGCGTTTGACATGATCGACGTCTTCGGCACGCTGGACCCGCTGCAGCTGCTGGCGCTCACCAAGCAGCGGCTCAGCCTGCACCTGGTGGCCAGGACGCTGGACCCGGTGAGCACGCGGCCGCTGGCCATGAACGCCTTCAACTCGAGCTTCTTCCCGGCGGTGCGGCCGACGGACACGCTCGACGACGACGTCGACCTGGACGTGCTCATCGTGCCGGGCGGGCCGGGGGCGCGGAACCCGGACCTGGAGGCGGAGCTGGCGTACATCCGGCGGACGTTCCCGCGGGTCAAGCTGCTGGTGACGGTGTGCACGGGGGCCGGGGTGGCGGCGCGGGCGGGGGTGCTGGACGGGTACATGGCCACAACGAACAAGCGGGCGTGGGCGGCGGTGACGGCCATGGGGCCGGCGGTGCGGTGGGTGGCGCCGGCGCGGTGGCTGGCCGACGGCAAGGTGTGGTCGTCGTCGGGCGTGGCGAGCGCCCTGGACCTGGTGCTCGCCCTGGTGGCCGAGTACTGGGGGACCGAGGCGGCCGAGGGCATCGCCGGCACCGTCGAGCACGCGGCCTTGGGGTGGCGGGAGGACGTGTTTTCGGGGTACTGGGGGGTTGAGAGGACCGAGGTGCAGCCTTGCGAGTAGGTGAAGGGCCATGACTCGACAATCGCATGTCGGCGATTGAAGACTGGGCCGACCCTTGCTTGTCAGCTTGCCTCAGGTTGATTGACGCTGATGTGGTTGCACCTGCACAGCCATGGCGGCGAATGAGCGACAGCGAGGACCCGAATCACGACCTGTCGAGAGGGACCTATTTTTAGTCGATTGGTTTTCATCTGGATTGGAATTATGTATCAATTTATCGGGTGATGTAGCTGTACCG
Source organism: Thelonectria rubi (assembly GCA_013420875.1). Classification (NCBI taxonomy): domain Eukaryota; kingdom Fungi; phylum Ascomycota; class Sordariomycetes; order Hypocreales; family Nectriaceae; genus Thelonectria; species Thelonectria rubi. The sequence goes on from WMHX01000277.1 coordinate 146,473, forward strand.
AGTATCAACAGTTGTTGTTTCTTATCGGCTCACCGGCTCCTGCCTTCGCATGGCCAACATGCCCCCCTCTGCCAACCTAAGGCATCAGTTCATATGCATTCAGAATGTATTCGTACACCATTTCATCTCCCGCATGTCTCACGTCTCCAGACTCCCACCCTGAAGGGCTGAAGCGTCGGGCCCTCCCCACCATAACCCAAGCGCCAAACGATCGTCGTCCCTGGTTCCATGCTGAAGCCAACCCCTGGAAAACCTGCTTCGCCTCTTCCTTCATCCACCCAACCAAACCCATCAGGCGAGCCATCCCATGCTTCGTCGCGCAGGGCTGCGACTCCTCATTAAAAGAACCCATCGTTTTCCTTGCATCAACAAGCATGATAAGCGCCTTTAGGCCCGTTCCATCATGGCGACTCTCCTCCTTCACTCTTGATTCCCCTCGCTCCCTTTCTTTTCCTCCTCTTGCGTCATGAAACCATTGGAGCGCGATCCTCACGTCCTTCCCTCTCATAATCCATCACACGTCCCGACCAGCACTCACCATGGTACGTCTCCCTCTCCCCCTCACCCATCGAGCAATAAGTTAACTCCCGACCCCTCAGCGCGACGATGAACGGTATCCCACTGTGGTCGCGCCCCCAGAGTTCCACAGTGCCCCCGAGGTGACGGACGGCCATCAAGTTGACCTCCAGGGTCGCGACAAGGTCGTCCACGAGACTCCCGCCGGCTTGATCCCCGTCGAGGACCCTCAGCCTGATGTAAAAAAGGACACCGACGCCTTTCCGGCCGCGTATGGCAAGCCGGAACGGAGATGTTGCGGTCTGAAGCGCAAGACCTTCCTCGTCGTCCTCGGCGTCCTGGTCATCGTCTTGATAGCTGCCGTCGTGGGCGGCGTCGTGGGCAGCATCGAGGCTAAGCGCTCTTCCGACGACGACGACTCGACGAGCGTACCGGCAGAGACGGGCCCCATTGACGCAGACGAGCGCTCTATGGCCGCCGCCCTCGTCGTCCGGGGCGCCCAGCAGAACTCTCAGGTCTTCTACAACGACCTCGACTCCACGAGCATCATGTACAACCGCATCGTCTCCGACGAGGGCTCCGACGCCCACAACCTCACCCTCGACATCGAGCCGTCGTGGGGCGCGCCCCTCGCCGCCACCGCTCGCTACGCATCCTCCAACATTACCACGCAGCTCTTCTACATCACCACCGATAACAGCAGCAGCGGCGGCGACAGCACCGGCGACACGCACATCGCCCGGGCCGTCCTCGACTGCGGCGCCATCGACTCGTCGGCCGCCTGCACCGTCACCTCCAACGCCGTCATCTCGTCCAACCTCACGCGCGGCGTGCACCCAGCCTCGAAGCTCGCCGCCCTGCGCCTCAGCAACGACTCGCTGCGCGTCTACTTCCAGGCCAACGGCGACGGCGCCAACCTGTGGGTGCTGCTCAACGACGGCGGCGATGACGACGGCTGGACGGGGAGCAATGTCGTTGGTAACGTGCGCGAGGGCTCAGCCATTGCGGCGGCTGCGCAGAATCGCTCATCGCTGCATGTGTTTTACGTGGCGAATACGACGGAGCGGTTGGCCTATGTCGAGTACTCGGACATTCTCGGCGCAGGCGACGGTAAGCCAGCCACCTTCACCCCCCTCTTATCCCATCAAGCCCCCAAGCTGAACAAGAACCTCCAGCCAAATCCATCGACGACAGCCCCGGCTCCAGCTGGACGCCCTCCAACGCCATCTCCAGCGCCTACGTGCCGACCTACGACTCGTACCGCGTCTACTACACCAACCCGTCGACGGGCAACGTCGTGTCCTACTACCAGAACGCCACGAGTCCCTGGACCGGGAAACACGACTCCAACTGGGGTAAGCCACAGGGGAGCATTGCTTCCGTTGCGTGGACCAACCAGGTGCGGCTGTGGTACTTTGACGATGATCAGCTGGTCATGTCGGCGCAGAATGCCTCGACTTGGGCCAAGACGGAGGATGTTGGAAGTAGTAGCTAGGGGGTAAAATGAGACATGTTGGACCAAGGACTGGCGTTTGGCGGGCATATATCCCGGATTGTAAGGTATTTAAAAGAGTCCTGTTGGGAGAGGTCGTCTTATTTGGGACTTGTATATTCGTATCCGTACATGATATCCATAGAACAGAAACAAAAAACGACTCGGTTCTGCCATTTATTTTTGGACGGTCTGCCGTCTATGCCGCTAACTTGCTATGGTACAATTATCCATCACATCCCACCTTTGTTGACCAGACAAACCCGTTTCCCAAACGCCAGGCCTGCTTCGCCGAATAATCAACTGAGATCCATCTTCTCCTCGCCCGGGCCGGCTGCCCCCCCGGGCGCCGCGGCCGGGGCGGAAAAGTCGACGGAGCCGCTGTTGCCAATCAGGCGCTTCTCCGACTCGGCCACGAACTTGACGCTGCGGGCCGGGTCGTAGAAGAGCTGGAAGCTGCGCTGCACGTCTTCGACGGCCACCTGCTTGGATTTCCGCTTGGCCGAGACGAGCTGCGACGTGGTGATGAGGTTGCTGGCGTAGCGTAGGCCGGCCTCCTGGCCAATCTTTGTGAGCAGGGCGAGGGCGTCGGGGCTGACGTCGACCTCCTCCTCCTGGGCGCGGATGGACAGGATCTGCTTGATCTGCTCGGGCTCGTAGGCGTGCGTGTTGATGATGACGACGCGGTCGAGGAAGTCGAGGGGCAGGCCGTGCGGGCTGCGGTAGTTGGTGCCGCGGATGCGCGAGTGGCCGCGGTTGCTGGCCATGATGACGACGGGGGCCAGGTCGTCCTCGAGGGCGCGGTTGATGTACGAGAAGCACTCAATGTCGAGCATGTGCACCTCGTCGATGAAGAGCACGCCGGGCACGATCTCGGCCTTGCCCTCCTCCTTCCACTCGCCCACCTTTGTGTTGATCTGGTCGCGGATCTCGCTGCGGATCTCGCCCGTGTCGCCCGAGAAGAGGGCCAGGAAGCCCTGCGTCCGCGAGTTGATGACGTCGATCTCGTGGAGGGTGACGGTGTGCACCACCTCTTTGCGCTTCTGGAGCTCGCCGTCGGGGCACTGGAGGAACTTTGTGTCGACGCCCATGGCGTCGTAGTCGCGGGAGCGGGCGTAGGATCGGCCGAGCTTGGTGATCTTGCCCGAGGACTTGTCTATCGAGATGATGTCGCCGGCCATGACGCGCTCCTTGGTCATGGCATCAATCATCTTGCTGCCCATGTCGTAGACGGCCTCCATGTCGGTCGTCTTGATGGTCAGCTTGCCCTGCTTGGCGGTGCCGGTGACGCTGCGGTCGATCTGGATCTCGACGACCTCGCCCTCCATGATCTCGCTCTCCTCCTTTATTCTGACGCCGATGGATTTGCGGAAGGCTTGGGTGAGGGCTTCGGTCTTTGACATCTCGAGGGAGAAGATTTCCGAGGACGCGAGGGTGGTAAAGGGGACGTCGGGGCCGAGGGACTGGGCCATGCCCATGGCGATGGCCGTCTTTCCGGTGCTTGAACAGGGGTCAGCGCGCATCGAATTGGGGCACGGCGACGAGGCTTACCTGGGGGGGCCGGCGATGAGGACGGCGCGGCCGGCAATCTTGCCATCCTTGATCATCTGCAGGATCACGGCGGCGGCCTTTCGCGCCTTTTCCTGGCCGACGAGGCCCTGGGAGGAGGCTCTGGGCTCCAGCGTGGTGGCGTCGACTCCGAGGCCGCGGATGTGGGAGTGGGCGGCGATGAGGTTCAGACCGCGGAGGTCCTTGGACTCGGACACGGTCATGACGGGCTGAAGAAGCACATTGTCAGCAGGGTTTGGGGGAACGGGGAAGAGGAACTTGTGCTCACGGCAGCCATCTTGAGGGGATTCGCCCAGATGGGTTGGGCCGAATAGATGATGGGGAACAGAGCAAGGCTGTGTGTGTTGGGTGCTTGGAGAAGTAGAGGAGCAAAAAGATGCGAGACGGCGCGTGAGGCTGGAACGCTTTGCGCTTCCTGCAGCGGGTGCCTGCGAATTAGGTGGTCCCTCCACATGGTGGCTGCGTGAGCGGCTAGCGCCTAATAATATTTAAGCACGACCAACCTTGACAGCTGCCGCCCGGGCCAGAATGAATTTCTTGCAGATTTCTTGCGCTTGCATATTTCGAACAACTTCACTTTTCCATCACGTCTACGTATTCGTAACATCTACTAATATGTACTTCGTAGCGTCTGTCACAACGTAAACCTCGCTCGGTGCTGCTTCATGCAGACTGTCGGCTCCCGCCCTTTTTTCCCTTTTAGTGACGCGACGTACCGTAGACCGGCATGCGTGAGGAGGCGCACGCAACAGGCCAATTGGACCCTTTCATGCATCACCCTCTTTGGGAATTCTTCCATGCCGATTGGTTGCCGACCCGTCCGTGGCTGCGATATATTTCGCCCATGAGAGAGAAATGGATACAAGACAACCCAAGTCGGAGGCAACCGAAGTGTGCCTCGTCGCACCGTGCTTCGCCCGTCGGCACACATGGTCAATCATACCTAGTATCGGCAACAGCTCAAGGAAACAATTGCGGCCACCTGCACTCCATCTTCAAGCAAGCACCAGTTTCATCCAGGCTCGCGCTTTCCTCATTTTTCTTCTAGTGCATGGTCCGCGGCTGCCGCCGTTGATAAAGACAGCGTTTAGAGTCCACCTCTCACCAGCTTTTTTTTTTTAATTGTTTTCCCTTCCCCATCACCTCCCGTTGCTTTTTCCGCTCCCTACTTTTAGCGCAAACGAGCACCTTTCTCTCATATCCCGTTGTCCTCACCCCTCTCCCTTCCTTCTGTCTTTCCCTCTCAATGAACACCTCTCGCCCATCGGTCGCATCATCCTGTCGTCAACTACTTCTCCTCCGAGCACAGCATTTCGCCGTCGCGCCAAAGCCGCCAATCAGCTCTCGCCAACGCGCCGCCCACTAAATCCTTTCAGCTGATATTACGGCACCAGCCGTCGGCCCTCCTAGGCCGTCCACTTTGTCTTGCATCACTTATCAGTCTTCACACGAATGCGCTCGTCATCGCGGGTGCGGATAGCTGGCGAAGATGACCAAGCGCGCCGATTACAACAAGCGGCGCGGTACCTTCTCAGGCCGCCCCTCCAGAGAGGCCGACTATAGGGGCCGCAGTCCGGATCGATCGCCCGCACAGTTGCATAGATCCCCCCCACGGACGAATCCTCATCCTCCCCCGCGTCGCCCTTCGGACTACCGGGATGACTTGGTTCGTCCTCGAGATCGGGATCGCGATATGGGCACCTTTCAGTCGTACTCACCTCCGCGTCGGAGATCCATCTCGTCCGTATCCTCGCCCGTAAAGCCCGAAAATGGGCCGGACCGTGGTACGTGGAATCGCATGGACGCCCCCCCATCCAGAAACATGTCGCCAACGGCCTGTGCAGCTCGAGTTTTCAAAGCACTCGACTCCATAGCAGATCCTTGTACGAGGGACTTCACCAATCTCGTATGCGAAAAGGCATATTGGTATCAAAGAAAGCTCCAAGCGGAAAAGACGCTCGCGAAACTGCGAGTTGACAGAGGCCGCTCTGGCTCCAGACATGTGGAATTCGCGAGCGTCGATCCCATGTTTCAGGCTGACGTCCGGAACGCCGAGAGAGATCTGAATAGTTGTGTCCAGAAGATGGAGTCGTTGGATCAAAGATTAGGGTCTGACTTTGGCCATGTTGGACGAGCTCAACCCATCTCAGCTGGAAAAGGCGCCGAGGCCGAGAGCCACACTGTCTCTCCTGTCGAGGCCGCACCTGACCAAGAGCTGCAGAACCTCAAGGATCATTTTGAGTCCCAGTTGAACATCATGAAGAGTCAATATGAGACTGAGACCCAAGCACTGAAGAAACAACTCTCCGACATGTCGCAAAAACATCAGGAGTTGGAAACGCAGCAAGACAAACTCGAGCGGAAACACGACGGTGGCTTGGCTGCGGTGAATCTCCGTGTCACAGCGCTTGACCGCCCGAGGAATCAGGTGAAGGAAGACTCCAGGAATGCTTCCAAAAAAGCGTCCGAGTCACCGAAGCCGCTAGATCGGAAACTTCCCGGGAAGCCGGCCATGCAGGATCAGTACGCCAAGATCGCTACTATCCAAGGCCAGCTTGAGACGGCGCTGCGGGAAGTCAAGTCTATCCAAACACTGTTTTCCAGCAAGCTGTCGGCTCTAGAAGAGATGCCGAAGCAGCTTGAAACCGTCCAACAGTTGTCTGAGAAGATGTCTGCCCTTGACGGGTTGTCTGAGCAGATACCGGCCATCAAGCAGCTGAGGGCCTTGCCCCTGAAAGAGCTGGCAGCCAAACTACCCGCTCTCAAGAAACTGCTCAACAAATTCTCTACGATAGAGGGTTTGTCAGACAAGCTGCCTGCTTTTGAGCAGCTGCTAAGCAAGCCTACAAACCTCGAGGAGCTATCAAACAAGTTGCCTGCCCTCGAAGAGCTACTTGGAAAGTCCAAAACCTTTGAGGAAACGCTGAAGAAAATGCCACTCATCGAGGAGTTGTCTGGAAAGGCTCCTGACCTTTATGAGTTGTTAGGAAAGATGCCTGAGCTCGAACAACTCCTCGAACTGTTGCAAAGCTCAGCCGATCCCTTGCAGTCTTTGAGAGACCAATCGCCCATTCTCGAGCAGATACTGAGCAAATCCACCATGTACGAGGACGTATTGAAGAGGTTGCCGTTCCTCGAAGAGCTGTCGAGCAAGTTGGGCGCAGAAAATTCCACGACCCTGGGAAGAAATTTGGACAAGGTGCCAGCGCAGCTGGAGGAATTGTCTTCCAAGTTTCGAGTCGCCGAAGAACTTCTCGGCAAGCTCTCCACTTCCCGATCGACGCGAGAGGGGGATGGTGACTTGACGGACCTGACGAAACACCTTCCGACGCTCAAGGCATTGGCCAGCGACGCCCCCAAAATTGACCAACTGCGGGAAAACGTCTCGAAGCTCCAACAGTGGCAGGCGGAAATGGAGTCAGGTCGATATCTGGACTCAAGTCGATCCGCCGGTGAGGGAGCCGACGTGCCCCTCTCGATGGGAGAGGCAGAGGTGCGCAAGGCGGTGATGCCCCTGCTCCGAACCATGGATGAGAAGCTGGTGGACAATTTCCAAAAGAGACTGCACGGCGTTGCCGAGAAGTTGGGAGGTTTCCTGACAGAAGAACGCAAGGGCCGAGAGGAGATGGAACAGAGAGTCAAGGATGTCGAGGGCAAAGTCCAGGACGTGGACCTCAGGGTGGGATTGATGGACAAAAACATGGAGGAGAAGCTGGGCACGACAAGCGCGGTGGAACGAACGGTCGACCTGGTCAAGAAGGATGTTGCGAGATTTGGGGAACAGGTCGGGACGCAGAAGCAAAGTCTTGCCCACGTGGACAGCAACCTCGCGCAAGCCAAGCATGACTTCTTCAATGCGGTGCACACGCTACAGTTCCAGATTATGCACCTGGACAGTTGGGCGAGCAACTTCACAACGAAGCAAATGTATTCCGACATTGTCGAACACATCACAGCGACGATGCCGGCGAGCACGCTGGAGCGCATCAAGACGCTCTCGGAACGGGTCGAGGTGTTGGAGCAGACGGATGAGGGCGCGGTGAAGAAGCGAAAGCTGATCAACGGGAACGCAGTGGCGGTCAATGACGGCCATTGAGTTGTGTTGGGGGACGGGATGGAGGAGACATTGACGGAGGCACGAAGCGTCAGGATTGCAGGCAGGGTTGGCTTGTACGAATAGGCATATATATGTTTGGGAACAAAAGGGCGCTTGTGTTTGGGGAGATAGGCTGGTACGTACATGAGGGATTCGTTCTTGTGAGTTGGACTTTGTGTGTCTCGGTGACATCTCCCAACAAAGTATGAGGACTCAAAGGGGGTGGAATGGAGATCAAACAAGCAACGAGCCTCCATGCGGATGGACAGGAGCTGGGCTGGTGGATCTAGATCTGAAGACGCCAGTCCCTGGCAATTAGAGCGTCCCAGGAGCCAGAGCGCTGGAGACGGGCGGCCGGGGCGCTGAGAGGGCGCGTGTTCCTGGGCGGCAGTGGGTGCCTCGGCCACCTGCTCCAGGGCTGGCTCAGCCACTGAGGACCCTGGAAGCGGCCTGTGAGAATGGATGTGACGGCCACGGGCATGGACGGTTCGGCGCAAATCCGCACCGTCCCTCGACCCGTGCCCTCCACTTCCACTTCCACTTCCATCGTATGTACGTAGTCTACGCATCCTCTGCCACCACCACGCCTTTCCCACTCTCCACAAACCCAAGTTCGGTCCGTCACTCCTCATTCCCGCCCCAAAACCACCCGGGCCTTTTCTATTCAACGTCGCACATCCCATTGCCGGGCCTCGGACAGAGCTTTTGGGCTCTGATCCACTGCCTCGCCTTCGCCTTTGCTCTGCGCAGTTTTCTGCCATCAAATCCGCCCCGTTGGTGTATTGCCTTTGCCCGCCGGCCGCTTCTGCAATCCTCCGCCAACAACGGCACTCGCCTTCTCCAAGGGCCCGTGGCCCGCTTTCTTTGTTTCCGCCTGCAGCCGCCATCACCACCACCACTACCACCACTCCCACCACTCCCACCACTCCCACACCACCAAGACCCAACCGAACCCTCATCGCCGGTACATCTGAACATCGACCTTGTTCGACGCGCGAACCCTTCGACCGCCCTTTTACGACGCCTACCTGTTCTTTGGTCTTCTCGACCGGGCCCCATCTCTCCTGGCAACGCGACGAAGCTCCTCCGCTCCCAACATTGGTCGTGTTCCGCCGCCGTGGTCGCGTCGTCCCTTTCTCGATCCGACTTGATATCCATCTCCCCTGCCGCGTCGCTGCCATCCCTCACGAACCCACTCCGTTTCTCACACCTTCGCTTCTCCGGAATGCCACATCCATGAACAATGGAAGCCGCGGCGAAGTCGCTCCAGTTCCTCAGCCAGCGCGTCTTGCCCGAGCTACCCCATACTCTCTCCAACTCGCCTGACTGGCGATACCGCGCCCCCGCCGTCGAGCCCAAAAAGTATATGGAGGAAGTGGAAAATCACCGCCTTCAGTACATGACTCTCATCACTCATGCCGAGCGTGGCCCCCTTCTGACCAGGTCCTATCACGACATGCGGGTCGAGCAACGGCCCGCCCATCGGGACATCAGTTCGCTCGCCAAGGCCGGCCCAGAGAAGAAGAAGCTGTCGCTCAGCGACTACAAGAACAAGAAGACCACTGGCGCCGTCGCCGACGCCCTTCCAGAACCCGCGAGCGCCAGGAGGCGGGACGTCGCCAACGAGAAGGTGAAGCCTTCACCCGACTCGGCAACCAAGCCAGATGCCCACCGATCAAGAGATGCTCACCCAGCGGCCAATCCCAAGCCTGCCGTTGATATGAGGTACGTGAACCATGCGTTGCGCTCCAAGGGCTACCCGTGTTGACCGTTAGCAGCCTCCCCGCAAAACCACCGACCCTTCCCCCTCGGCCAGCGTCGCCGGAACCCAGAAAGCGCTTGGCCGATCTCGACGACGACTCTCGATCGCAGAAACGATCTCGAACAGACGGTAGAACCGCCCACGACGATGCAGTGCGACAATCACGCGATGAGGCTCCGCGACGGAAAGACCGAGACTCGCTTGCGCCCTCAGATCACCGCCCCGAGCGAGATGGGCGCTTCTCTACCCCTTCATCTCTTACCAACGGCCGAAACGTCCTCAAAAACTCAACTTCTTCCGCTCGAAATCCTTCACCGGCCGGACGCGCCCGGGGCTCCTCGGTCAATGGGGTTCGGCCTGCTCACCCTGCGAGCGCTAAGAACACGCCTACCAAGGTCGACATATCCTCACGACCGTCTCTCCCGCCGCTATTATCGCCCCTGCATCTAAATCTCGACAGCCGTGATGCTTCAGACCGAGACAAGAAGAGGGCGCGCGAAGATGCCGTAGACGGAACGAAACCAACAAAACCAAAGAAGCTGGAGGAGCCGCCCAGGCAAAAGCGGGAGAGATCTCCTGCTCGGGTCCCTCCATTATTATCACCCACGTTACCACCTTTGATCGAGTCGGAATTATCCAAGAGGGCCAAGGTCGGCACCAAAGCAGACAAGAATAAAGAAACCAGGGAAAAGGAAGAACGCCATGATGTTCGCTCAAGTGACGAGCGCCACAAGGAGGAACGATCGTCGACTGCCAGAAAATCGCGTCCAGAGCAGGATGAGGACGAGCCGGTTCGCAAAGAGCGACCCAAGAGTCTCATTGTGACTCTGGCCATTCCCAGGGCAATGAGACCACGGGTCAGAAATTTACTTGCTCAACCACCAGCGCGCAAGGAGCCGCCCTCTGCCAGCTCGGAAGCTCAAACTGGACAAGCGAAGAAGCGCCCAGCTGCCGCTGGTGAAACCATTGGGGACTCAATATCGGTGAAACGACCGCGAACCTCCTCCATGTCCCAGTCGAACCGACTCCCACCGCCTCCCTCGACTCCATCCAAGAGAGGCACCACTGCCATGTCTCGCGTCAGTTCCAGCAACTCCCAAGTTCACACTCCTGGCGACGTGGCCTCGGCAACACCAGCACCTGTGGCCTCGGCAGAGAGGCACATCAACGGCAACGACGGCACGCGGCTTGGTAGGCTCGAGGATGCGGCGGCGCAAGAGGAGAAGCACCAACGCTTCTCTACCCTGGGCCGGCATCTCAAGCACAATGGCGACATCGTTATGAAAAAGGCAGTCCAGGCGGCCAACGGCTCCCGGGAGATGGATTCATCTTACAAGCTAGGTTATGTGCTTAGCGTTGAGAGTATCGTCGCATTCATGACGGGCTTCCAGGCGTTGAACATGAGCCGCAACTTGTCGGGAAAGGCTCGCGATCCAAAAGGCTGGGAAAGCTTGTTCCCGCTCCTTGAATTTCTGCAGAGGGCATTTCGAACGGACTTGCGACGGTATCGAATACTGTACACGCTCATCCTCATGCTCCACGCCGTGACGGTGGAGGAGGTTGTCAAGTGCTACACCACGTACGACAATCCCACCGCTCACGTCTCGCTGCAAGTGCTCCTCCATCACGAACGAAACCGGATTCGGCTTTGGCCGCTCGTCCGGGAGGCCAACGCGGCCATCGACGCCGACTACCTGCGCGCCAACATCACGCCGTGGTCCACCATCGACGACATCTCTGCTTCGGTGCTTGGCGTTCTCCGTCGCTGGTGCGAAGACGAGAACGTGAAATGGGTTCCAGAGGTGAACACGAAGGATCCCGACTCGCGGAGTCACCGCAGCTGAACGAGATCCGACCTCGTTGGGACCCGTGTCCCAGTGTTCTATTAGCTTACTTACACATCGCTCAACCCTTTCTTCACGACGGAAGAAACTTCACCAACATGTATTATGACTACGAATTTTCCTCACCACACCACCACATCACCATCACCATTACGTCCGCATCCTCACCGATACATCACGGTCAAACCGACGAGAAGCACCAATCGAGGGCTTCTCGACGAGTCCCCGAGCTCGTCGTCACGTCGGCGGTTTGGAGCGGCAAAGACCCGAGCACCACTCGCATCGAAGGGCTTGGAAGATCAACGGCTGCAAAAACCAGGACACACAGGAATTGGTTCATGCAGAAACCGAGAGGGGCGTTATTTGGGTCCTTGTCCATTTTATGCAATTTTCTTGCATCTCAATTGCTTTTTTGGGGGCTGCTTTCCTAGGTTCCATTTTTTTGTTTTCTCACTGCGAACTCCTTTTTTTATCTCCTTGTTTTTTTGCTTGTTTTGTCAGGCCAGGGACATTTCGGTCCAGGCCTTTTTAAGAGACGTTGTACAATGATATCCCCCGGGTCAGATGGATAGCGTTTTACATATTTCGTTTATTTATTTTGCTTTTTGGGGGCAAAACCCCCTCAGGGAAAGAAAAAGGAGAAGGAAAGAGGATTACTGCAGGTCAATTTTTTTTTTGGTTCCCGGCTTCTTTGTTTTATCCCTTCGTCGAGAACGAGAGGTATTAGGGATTCAGGGGAGAACCAAATGGGGTCTCAATCTTGGAAAGGAGTCAAACGCGAAATGGGGGGCGCGCGGGGGGAGGGGGGGGGGCGAGGTTCAACTCCAGAGGAGTCATGGAAGAGATGTGAAAGGGGGGGAATAGGGCCCTTTCCCCCCTCGGAAATAGTGCCAGGGATCTGAGGATACGGGCTTCCGGGGGGGGAAACAGGAAATGTGAACATGATTTTGAAGCCGATGTGATGAAGACTTTGCTCAGCTCGAGTCGAGAGGTGACGGCTAATTGTGAGTCCTGATGATGTGAGGGAGGGTAGACTCACTATGAGGCTTTTCTAGTTGAACAAGAGTTTTGGTCACGCTACTTGAAGTAAAAAGCACAGGGAGACGAGATCAGTTGGTAGAACAAGTTGACGCGTCCAAGTTGAAAATGAATAGAACGAATATACCTCAGTCAGTTGTTGACCATGTGGTGGGTGTCTTCTCGATAGGGCCAGCATCACTCAAGTTCAGTCAAGCAAATCACCAACAAGGCAGACAATAAATCTCATGGGACGGATGGTTTCTTTTTGCTATCCGTGGCTATACTAACAGCACCTTGACAGGTAGTCTGATGTAGCAACGAGTGAGAACTCGTGACACCGTCCTCCGGGCAATCTCCCAAGTAGAGGGTTTGGTATATTTTTTTTAACTTGGTCATTAACAACGCACGCAGCAGCTAATGCATGGTCGCACAAGGCCGCGGCGAATTAGGTGATGTTTTTCTTTCTGATTCATGGGTCGTGTCGGATGGGAGTGCCGAGCCCTTTTCAGCTTTCTGCGCTTACAGAGCAGCGTCGACCTTGGCAACGTGGGCAAGGAGGTCGAGCACACGGCGGGAGTAGCCCCACTCGTTGTCGTACCACGAAACCAGCTTGATGAAGTTCTCGTTGAGGGCGATACCGGCCTTGGCATCGAAGATGGAGGAGTTGGGGTTGCCGTTAAGGTCAGAGGAGACGACGTCGTCCTCAGTGTAAGCCAGAACACCTGGGAAAAGTTAGCTGTGTGTTTGCGGCGCGAGAGGGAACGAGGGTACTGACCCTTGAGGTCGCCCTCGGCGGCCTCCTTGATGGTGTCCTTGATCTCCTGGTAGGAGGCGCCCTTCTCGATGCGGACAGTCAAGTCAACAACGGAGACGTTGGCGGTAGGGACACGCATGGACATGCCAGTGAGCTTGCCGTTGAGCTCAGGAATGACCTTGCCGACAGCCTTGGCGGCACCAGTGCTGGAGGGGATGATGTTCTGGGCGGCGCCACGGCCACCACGCCAGTCCTTGGCGGAGGGACCATCGACGGTCTTCTGGGTGGCGGTGTAGGAGTGGACGGTGGTCATGAGACCCTCAATGATGGTGTACTTGTCGTTGATGACCTTGGCGAGGGGAGCCAGGCAGTTGGTGGTGCAGGAGGCGTTGGAGATGACGTTGGGGGTACCATCGTACTTGTCCTCGTTGACGCCCATGACGAACATGGGGGCATCGGCAGAAGGAGCAGAGATGATGACCTTCTTGGCACCACCCTTCAAGTGGGCGGAGGCCTTCTCGGTGGTGGTGAAAACACCAGTGGACTCGACGACGTACTCGGCGCCGGTGTCAGCCCAGGGAATGTTGGCGGGGTCACGCTCCGAGTAGAACTTGACGGTGCTGCCGTTGACGACCAGGTCGGTGCCATCGTTGCCGACCTCACCCTTGAAGACGCCGTGGGAGGAGTCGTACTTGAGCATGTACTCCTGCGACGCGGTAAAACATGATGATTAGCCAGGTTCTGGGAAAGGGAGCTGTTTCTGAGGGAGGGGTAAATTAAAGCGGGGATGGCGGGGTGGGAGGGGTGCAACAGGTGCAACAGGTGCAACAGGTGCAACAGGCAGAATGCCATTGCTCTCGAAACGTCATGCCATATCTGACAAAACACGACGAGGATCGGCGCAGGCACATGTAACAGATACAGCACGAATGTGCCGTCGGGAACATGGCGTGGTTGCACCAGGAGGTGGTGGCATCATGATATGATATGGAGGCAGGGAAGCAGAGTTGGAGGGTCGGGTCGGCCGGATCATGGGCGTCGATCGGAGACGTCGATTCGAGGCGAGAAAGGAACTTACAGCGTAGTGAGGCTCAATGAAGGGGTCGTTGACGGCCACGACCTCGATGTCGGGGTGCTCGACAGCGTTGCGGAAGACGATTCGGCCAATGCGACCGAATCCGTTGATGCCGACCTTGATAGCCATGTTGGGAATTTGGGAGAGAATTTGGGTACTGGAGAGGTGTTGTTAGATGAGAGTTGACGTGTGGTTGTATGTCAAGGGTTGAGTGGGAGGGAGAAAAAGCAACGTCAAGGAAGTGAGGGGGTGGGGTAATTTATATTCGTTTTCTGGAGCTGGTTCGAAAGCAGCAACGGAGCTGCTGGCGACTGCTCTAGCTCGAGGAGGGGCAAATGGGAACCCTCCCTTCACGGCTTCGTCTCGGGCGGGCGAGAAGAACACGCGAGAATTCGGCTCATGAGGGAGGAGGCGGGAGAGGAAGAGGAAGAGGCGACGGCGACGGCGACGATGACGATGATGTGATGAGCATGGTCTTCTTGGACACAAGAGAGACCAAGACGAGGAGGGAGAGGCATGGAGAAACGTACCGAAGAGCTGTGTATGGAATGGATGGAGTTGGTATGAGGAGAGAGAAGAAAAGAAAGGAGGAAGAGAAACAAACGGACGAGGAGAGGGGAGAAGAAGCACATATTTCAATTATTCCAGCTCGCTACCTACGGCGGGTTCGGACTATCAACCCCGCCCAACCCGTAACCCGTCCTGCTCCTTCCGTTTCGTCTCGCCCGTCCAACCAGCCAACCACCACTCAGCAACCGCCAGCTGCTGCTTCTGCTGGACATTTACTCCCGTCACTCCCGCGTGCGAGCTCGTTTCTGTGAGGTGAGGCGAGAATTGGTACCGGGAGGGGGGAGTGGAAGTGGAGAAGGGGGAGGGAGGGGAGGGGTGTGTGAATTGGCCCAGAACCACCACCACCACCAACCAAGAGCCATCTAACCAGCAAGGTCCATGGAGGAGGGGGAGGGGCAACGGCCGAGACGAGAGACGAGGCAAGCATTCCCGTCATGATGATCTGAGCAGCCGGTACGCCGTCAATTCCTCGACGAGTCTCTCTGGACAGCGAGTTCAACCTCCGCTGACTGACTCCAGGTAGCCAGCTTCGCTCTTCAGCCTCCGCTGCTCCATCTCCCGCGCATACGAATACCTACGTGTTTCCTCGATGCATCGCAGAGAACCCGCGGTGTAGGCCAGCCAGAGGTTGCGGTCAAGGCGACGTCAGTCCATCCATCCCCTCATCATGCACCATCCCGCTCACCCGTTATTGCGATTGCCTCTAGCTGCCCTTCACCCTAACTCGCCTCGCTACCTGGAAACGAAACAAACGTGATTCGAAGCTCCGTTTCTCCTGAATCCCATCACGACACATTAATTCGACCGTGGCTCGCTTCCCCATTGATTGTCTCGCGCTTCGTCGCCCCCGTCGCCCTCGCCCTGCTGCCCATAGCATGATGGCTCGTCCCTCGTCTCTCTCATGCATTGGCCCATCGATTGCCCCTCCTTTGGCGCGTCCACCCAAAAGCCCTTGAAGGGTGGGTGGGCGTCCATGGTGGTGGGGTTGCCTGGACCTGGGTGAGCTACCTGGATTGTGGGCGGCGTCGCTACCGTGACGACAGGTACCCATCCCACGCCTGGACGGAACTCGACGAGAGCCCGAGGGGTAATAAAAAATGGTGCGAGATTTGGAATTCTCAAATGAGGCATCAAGAATGGCAGTGGCTGTGCTGCCGGCACTGGCATTGCCTGCGTCTCCTGTCGCAACATGGTCCAATCTGCGGCGAATGAATGGTCCGTGATGGTTGACGGATGCATGCATCGACTTATCGGCCCAGCCAGCCAACGGGCCCCCCCTCGCTCCGTAAGGCGGTATGCGAAGGGAAGACGCTCTCACCCATCATCGACTCCCGGGGCCCCTGTTTGCACGCCGCACTCCTTCACGAGCCCCGGAACCCTCGCCGACTGGACCGCTGTCCTCCGATGCGGTCGGTCGAGATATTGAGATCTTGGGCCGGAGGCTTCTCTTGGCCCTCTCTCGCCCTCGAGTCTGGCCTCATTTTGCATCTCGGACCTGCTCCCTTGACCGTTCTTTCGAGCCCGTTCCCAACAAAGCTTGTAATTGCGGACAATTAGCTCTTCTTCTTCCCTCCCGCCTCCGAGCCCGCCGTCAGTCGTCCGGGATACAAGGCGCCTCCCCCCCTCTTCTGGCCTTGGTATTATCGTACGTACAATCCATACAGTCAAAGCTCTTACGTGTCCTCGAGGGTGTGGATTGAGAAATGATGGGAGACATTGATGATTGATGGGCATGAAAAGCGTCTTTTTTTGGGATACACGCACATACATGCCTTCGTGTTGCTAATCCTTCACATGCGTCGTTATCCCTCCCGCGGGAGAAGAACGGGCACGACGATAACCATTGGACATGGCTTTACGTATATTTGCGCCTTCATATCCGTACAAGCAGCGCCCACCACCAAGGTGTGGCAATCCGTCCCAGTCCGGCCTATCTCTTGTTCAACAACACCAGGTTGCGTCTTTTTACGCAATGCCAAACGAGAGGGTGGCGGGGCAATTCTGTTCAACACGTCCCATCACGGTCGGTCCTCACCTTGGGAGGGGGAGCTAATAAAATCAAGGTGTGGATTCGCCTTTTCATCTCTGATATTCTTTGCAATTCTACTTGACAGTAGTTTGCTTGGGTGTGCCCGTAATCAGAAACAAGAGGCATTTCCCAATTAGCTTCCTCTCGTAACCTGACGGAGGTGCGCACCCCTTGGCGGCTCAGGATTGAGGACGGGCAAGGTTTCAACAAAAAAGTGAGGCGGATGGCATTGCTCGATTCCTACCAAAGCGGCAATGCCATCATGACTCTTTTTGTCGAATAAACCCTCGCATGTCGAAAGAGACGGCCCTGCGTCGGCCCGTTGCTTGGGTTGGGGGCACGGGTGCTCCCACGTTTTTTTTCCTCAACGGACCGACTGCCATTTCTCAGCCATCACCATATCACGTCGGCCGTCATCTTCAGCCTCCTGCCTGCTGCTCCTCCATCCGCTTATCTGGCGTGGTTTTCCCAGGGAGGGGGGCCTTGCTAGTTCCCAGATCTCGCGATCCCCTTCATCAGAGAGCAATGGACAAACTAACTTGGGACTTTCATGGCCTCATGCAAAATCTCACCGAAACCCTCACCGGAGCTGAGCGAGGAGCTTTCGAACCCCTGCTCCGAACCTGGCCTGACCCGCGCCTGGCCTGACTTCACCTCAGCTCACCTGGCCTGACCGACTCTGGTCTGATATCTGGTTCCCCCTTGCAGAGCCTCCAGAGTTTCCAGCCTCGTTGGTCCGTTTTTTTTTTGCTTTTTGGTTTTATTCCTTGCTCCCCTCTTATTCATCATTGTCTGTGATTCTTGTCTGCGTCCATCTAGATTCCCTTTGTTGTTGTTACATTCACCTGAATCGATCGGTTGCATTTCCCCGCCCTTTTTTTCCTTGATACCCGATAACCGAAAATTTATACCTCTTCGGCATCTCGACTTACACGGCTCCCAAAGTCTAGACACACGTCCACACCTACCTATACTTAGCACACATACACGCCCAATGCCTCGGATTCTCTTGTGCGTCTTCCCCATCCCAGACCCCAAATGTTCCCCAGTTGTTCCAGCGCCATCCCTGTCCGTCGCCTCCGATTCAGCCCGCGCCTTCGCGGTTACCGCCTCGGCTACGGGCCACCCGTGCCCCGGCCCCCAGCTCCACGCGCCCGGAGCATCACGGGACGACGGGCAGGACGCTCTCGCCTGTGAGGGGTCGCTCTGCCCTTCCCCGGCTTTCCTTCAGCCTCCTCCAGGCCCCTCCAGGCTGCTCCAGGCTGCTCCAAGCTCCCTCGCGCGCTTCCCCTCCGCCCGGCCTTGCCCGGCCACGCCCGCCCCCGGCGCCCATCGGGATCCCCAGGAACCAGCATGGCAGCCATGGATAAGCTAAAGCGTCCATCTGCTCTGTTAGCCTCTACCCAGGTCCCCCCCCTCGTCATCCACGAGGATCCTCCCGCGGCACCATGATGCAGCATCGTGACCTCGACCGCCCAACGGCCGTCGTCGAGACGCCGCCGGGCTGTGTCATGCATTCCCTTTTCCAGTCCTTCTCCTCGTTTTGCGGGTTCTAGACACAATCTGGCTCCACACGCCGTCTCCTCGTCGCGTCTCCAACTGACGCTGTCGGCCTGTCACGGCCTCGGCGACGCTGTTGTGCCGCTTGACCGTCTCCAAAGTACACACAACAGCTTCGTTGGCCGAGCACCCGCCATTACC
The DNA here is from genome assembly GCA_013420875.1 of Thelonectria rubi. NCBI lineage: Eukaryota > Fungi > Ascomycota > Sordariomycetes > Hypocreales > Nectriaceae > Thelonectria > Thelonectria rubi. The sequence continues at coordinate 164,901 of WMHX01000277.1, forward strand.
TCATGAGGGCCACCGTTACACCGTTTCTGGCCGTCTCACGTCGAGACGCCGGGCCAGTGCCTGGTTGGTCTCGTGACGCTCACGCAAAGGCGCCAACCTTGGACGTCCACTCCTGTCCCTCAGCTCGGAACTCGACCGACCCATCTGTGAAATACCCGGCCTCCTGCCATGCCTTCATCGTAGCCCCATCAAACGGTCCCTGTTTGACGCCCCCGTCGCGCCCGTCTGTCCACCGGAATTCCCACATGGATCCCGCCTTCACCGCATTGAGTGCCTCGTCGTCGCCCTCAGCACCTTTTGGTTCCGGTTCGACCCATTCTTCCCCGGTTTCTCTGCTGTATGCCCGGACAAGCAATTCCCGTTCCTGGTCGTAGATTTCCTCGTAGTCTCGGCTTAGCAGCTTGTCGGCGGCCTCTGTGATGCTGTTGATCGAATCTTTTACCCGCTTCTGCGCTGGGTCCTCGTTGGCTTCGGCATCCACGTCCATACCCTCGGCACCCTTGTTCATCTTCTTGAGCTTCCACTTGGGCATCTTCTTCGTCTTGGTTTGGCTCTTGCCGAGCCTGGCCAGTGCTTCCAGGGGCGTTTCTGCTCGTTCCAATTGGAGAATCAGACTCCTGAGCAAATCTGAAACCAAGAGCTCGTCGTCCTCCATGCGTTGCTTTCGGGCTTCTGCCTCTCGCTTCTCATGGGCGGCTGCTGCCTTCTTCATGTCCTTCTTGCTGACTCCGGATAGCCAACTGTCGTGAACGGCGTCGGGGTCTCCAGCCTTGCGGACATAGTTTCCCGCTTGGTCGAATTGGCCTTGCTCCATTTCCTGCTTCAAGTTGAATGCCTCGACTTTGGGAGCGTTCCTCTTGAGTCCGCCGGCGCCGACCTCTTCGTCGATTCCTTCTTCCTGAATGGCCAGGTCCACATCTTCCTCGTCGTCACTGCTTCCGCGGTTGTCCATGCGAACTTGACCTCCAGTTGTGCTGTTTTCCTCCTGGCCCAGGATTTGGTGAGCATCGAGGAAGCGTACGTCCTTCTTTTTGCGCCCGGACTTTTCGAAATTGGGATCTTCGGGGACTTTGGATTTCGCGGCGGCGGCGGCGTCGTCGTCGTCGTCGTCGTCGTCGTCGGCCGCAAACATGTCGTCATCGTCATCGTCGTCACCGTCGGGCTTGGGCTTGTCCTCTCCATCGGCGTCCTCGTTGGCGTCGTAGTTGTCCAGTTGGTCCAAAATGTTGACATCGCCCTTCTTGCGCGTCCTGGCGCGGGCGTTGAAGTGCTCGTTGTCGGAATCGCTGTCGTAGCCGTCGAGGTTGACAGCACCTCGCTTCGTAGCGGCCGAGCCACCAATCACATCGGCGTCGAGCATGGCATCGTCTTCTCGGGCATCGGGGGCCAAGGTGGAAGGGTTGCGAAGGTCAAACTTGACTCGCTTGGTGTCGGATTCGTCGTCATTGTGGTGGGTTCGCGCAAAGTTCTCGCCTGCTCGCTTGGGTCGGGCGGCGGAGTGTCGGGAAGACATGATGGCTGAAGAAGCCGAAGGGGGTTCCAGACTCGGGGTTGCCCTTGATGAGTCGAAATAATGGAGGAGGAAGTGTCTTTGTGCACTGGCGCATTCAATATTAGGTTGGGACCGGATTTGTTCTCGAGCTGGAGGAGCTTGGACGTTGACTGTGGGGAGATGGGCTGCGCTGGTTGGACGAGCGGATGGATGACGGATGCCTTGGGTTTAGGCATTTACAGTGTGTCACTCACTGAAGGGTTTAGCTTCTTGGCCCTGCAAACTGAGGTCGGGTGTCATCCATTGGACCTGCGTCATCTCAAAGCTGCCTTCCTCCACCTTAGACAATTCTCTCTTCAACCACTAACTCCTGTCCGCGTACCGACATTACCAACCTTTGCGCACAAACGTAGCCGTATCGCCAAGAGCCTCTGTTCCATCCTCACGACACCACATCTCCGACGTGCACCGTTTCTTCCTTGACCGCCCCCTCACGCACCGAACTCGCCCCGCCATACCACACCATCTCTCCCACATCCATTGATCGCCCTCGTCATGGTTCGTCGCTCACGCGCCCGTGAATCTACTCCCGTGGCTGACTCCATGTCCTCTAGTATTCGAGCGGTTTTGGCGGCGGCGGCTTCGACCCGTCCAACCCGCACTACAACATGGCTCGCCATGGACGACGACCCATCGTACAACGCTTCGACGAATACTACCGATGCTATCCCGTCATCATGGCACCAGGATCCGCGCGCCCAGAGCTCAACTACGGCTCCAAGATCATCCTCCCCACGTCGGCCCTAGACAAGGTGTCCAAGTTGCATGTGCAGTGGCCTCTGCTCATGGAGGTGATCAACGGCGAGAGGGGCAAGCACTCGCATGCCGGTGTGTTGGAGTTCATCGCCGAAGAGGGGCGAGCGTACATACCGCAGTGGGTACGTCATCTTCATGCCGAGCACGTCGCTGCGAATACTGGCTAACCATGCAAAGATGATGGTGACGTTGGGCATGGACGTCGGCGACATGATTCAGATCCGAACCACTTCGTTGGAGCTCGCCAGAATGGTCAAGCTTCAGCCGCAGTCGGTCAACTTCCTCGAAATCAGCGACCCCAAGGCGGTGCTGGAAAAGGCCTTTCGAAACTTTGCCACCTTGACCAAGGGCGATGTTTTCAACTTTGAGTACAACGACGAGGTATACGACGTGGCCGTCTTGGACGTCAAGCCGGAAACCGAAAAGATGGGCGTGAGCATGCTCGAGACGGATGTTTCCGTCGACTTTGCTCCGCCTCTGGGCTATGTCGAACCCGAGAGGAAGAGCGGCACGAGCACTCCCCGGAGCACTCGCGGCAACCTTCCGGCCGGTGGTCTCCTCCACAGCCAGGGCACCATGGCTCAGGCCATCAACTACGGCTCCATCGCGCCGTCGGTCACGAGCAATATAACAAATTTCTTGGGCGAGGGCCAGAAACTGGTCAAGAAGGGCAGCAAGAACTCAACGCCCAAGCCGGCGACTCCCGCACCGGCCGAGGCTGGGGTGCCAAGGCGACGAGACGGCGCGCCTGCTCCTCTGCGTCTCCCCACCAACAAGCTCTTCTTTGGGTACGAGATCAAGCCGGTCAAGACGGAGGCAGACAAGGAGAAGGAGAAGGAGAAGGAGAATGCCAACACGCCCCATTTCGCCGGCCAGGGTCAGACTCTCCGTGGTGCTGTTAAGAGAAAGGGCGACGGAGAAGACAAATCCAAGGCTCCGGATAAGAAGGGGACGGGCGACGGAAGCCGTGTGGACGGTCGACGACCTCGGTGATGGGTGAGGTGCTGGTTTTCGGCGGCGTTTAGGGATACGGCACGGGTTCATGAAGGCAGATGGATGGGGACACCAACTATCGGGTCCGAGGGGGCAGTTTGCTGAATCGATGCGTAATGGGATTACAGATGAAGTCGTGGAAGAGTGTCACTCGAGATGTGAATTTGATTGCCCGAGCCATTCAAATGCGTGCTCCAGGGTAGGCCGCCATATTAAATAGGGTGAGGCGATGATGATTGCTTTCTACGTGGAGAAGCAGTCGAATATGAGAATGATGATTCGATTTGTGGTTTACTCTTCCTTAGCCTCGTGCTTAGAGTTTGCCTGGCAAGTGTCGTCCACAGTAGTTTTGGATCCGTTCTTGGTCTTCATGTACGATATCCTCGCCTAGTCTCCCGTTTCAACCCGACTCTACCACGTCGAGGGGGCCTCTTTGACCACGGCATCAACTAGACGTCCTAGATGCCCTCATTCATCCAATCCTCAAAGTTCAGGGCGTCCTCGGAGAAGGAGACGTTGACGTTGCTGTTGCACGTTAGCCAACCGCTCCTATCACTCTAGACGGTCTGTCCCATGCATACCTTTCACCGCCTCGACGAGCGATAGGCTTCTCCGACTTGACGACGGCCTCCTCCGTCTTGACCTTTTTGCTCGGGGTCTGCAGCCGGGCGTCCTTGACATCCTGATCGTCGTCGTCGTCGTCGTCGTCGTCGTCTCCGCCGTCGGAACCGTCCGAGTCGTCGACGGGCCTGGCCCGCTTGGAGTTGACCGAGCCGCCCTCCTTCTTGAGCAGGGCGCGGCGCATCGACGACGCCGACGCCGACTTGGGCGTCTTGGCCGCGGAGCCGGGCGCCGAGCGCGGGGCCCGCGGCTTCCGGGGCGTGGCCGGGCTGCTGCTGCTGCTGCCGCCGGGGGCGCCGTCGACGCCGTGGCGGGCCTTGAACTCGCGCATGATTGTCTTTGTGAAGTGCTGCCTGTTGTCATGGTCAGGGCCTGCTCGGAGACGGGGGTGAGTGAAGGAGGGAAGAGAAAACTCACGAGATGGCGTCCTTGGTGAAGCCGTGGCCGAGGTTGCCCATGATGGAGTGCACCTTGGGCCAGTTGTGGCGGGCGCGCTCGCCTTCCTGGTTGCCCAGGATGATGGCGAGGCAGAGGTCGCGCTCGGCGTTGGAATCCCACTTCTTTTCGCCGACGGGCATGTTTGGGGTGAGGGGGGAGGAGGAGAGAGTTAAAAGGAGAGGATAGATAGCTCGAGCGCTGTTGGGTGGTTGGATGTGGTGTAGCAGCGAGAAGACGAAAGGCGTGAGGAGAGGAGGGTGAGATGTGCACCGGGGGCTTAGGGCTGCAAGTCAAGAGAGAGGACTAAACACTGACGAGCGAGCGAGGGAAATCAAGCTGCTCGCCATCCATGCATGGCAAACGGGGAACGAGCAGTTGCCGACTTGTTGTTATTGTTTTGACGAGTTGTGGCCGGGGGAGACGGACTAGTGAGGACGCGGCAAACAAAAACTAACGACGGAACCAATGACTCTCTCGACGCTTCCAGGAATGGGCGTGGCCGAGAAGCCATTTGGGAGTTGTTTGCCCAGAATGAGCTTGTCGGACACGAGTGCGACACACACACACACACACACACGAGTTTCGCCATTTCAGATGTGGTGGCATTTTTTTTCTTCACATAAAGTGACTTTGATATTCTCTCAAACTTCCTTGTCAGACGGCCTGGTAAGACTAGAGGCTATTATAACACCCCCCTCAAGAGTTAAAACCCCACAACGATGGATCAAAGTAGGACTGTGTTTCCATCCTCCTAGTCAAAAGCACACAAGACCCCCCAGTCCGTTCCTTCTCCCCTCCCAGACTTTCAAATCTCAGCGTCCAGGTTGAGAAGCTCGTCGAGGTCGTCCTTGGGCTCAGGCCTAACCAAGTCAAGTAGTCAGTAAAAGGAAACAACTTCCCGGGGAATCGAAACACAACGCACTTGACCGTCTTCTTGCCCCTCTTGGCCTTTGGAGTCGGGATGGTGTCTTCCTCGGAGTCGTGCTCCTTCTTGAGCATCTCCTTTTCGTCCTCAGAGTCGTCGTCGTCGGCGGCGGCGGCGGCCTTGTCCTTGCCCCTGCCCTTGTGCGCGCTGCCGGGCGCGGCGCGCTTGCGGGGGGTCTTGCGGGGGGTGCCGGCCACGGAGCCGGAGCCGGAGCCGCCGGTGGTGGCGGCGGCGATGCCCGTCGTGTCTCGGTTGCGACGGAGCTTTTGGACGTGCTGGCTGGGAGACGGAGACAGTGTCAGTGTACTTGAGCATGGACCGTGTGTGCATGGTTGACAAGGGAAGGAAAAGCGCAGTACTTGACGGCGTCGAAGGAGTAGGTCCAGCCTCGCTGCCGCATCCTCTCCGTCACTTTTGTGATGACTTGTTGGGGCCCGACTCGTCGATAAAGGCCAGGAGCAGGTCGCTGTGGGCGTTGGCGTCCCATCGGCGAGCGGGCTGGGAGGACATGACGAAGGGGAGATGGCAGTGAGTGAGATGGAGGAAAGGGAAGTGGTGTGTGTGTGTGAAGATGGGAGTATGTGGACGACAAGTGAGGGTAACCAGGATGAGAAGCAACATGCAGCCCAGGTAAAGACGAATAAACAAACAAGGAAACCCCAGCAGATGAAACAGCCACTAGGAGCAAAGAGGAAAACACTCGCAAAAGAAGCCGTACCGAAGCGCAGACTCGCTAAAGGTATACCCCATCTCGTGGAGCTCCCTCATCATCTTCTCCCAGTCCTGCGTGCCCAGCTTGACGTGCTGGAACAAGACGACGAGGATGTCCTGGTGCACGCCGGCGTCCCACTTCATGGTCTGACGGCCGGCCATGGTGTCGGGGTTGGGAAGCAGAAGAAGAAGAAGAAGAACAAGAAAAGAAAAGTGAAAAGGAGATGTGAGGTTGTTTGGAAGAAAAGCGTGGGAATGAGGCGTGGGATGGGGAGCAAGTGTGGGTGAGGACGGTGCCGAGGGAGGGCGTGAGGGATCGAGATGTAGAGGCGAGGAAAGGGGAACCGGAGATGGGACATGTATGAGAGGGGGAAAACAAACTCCTTAGGATGCGCTTTAGGAGGAGAGAGGCCTGTTTGCCCTCCAAAACTCTGAGCCACGTCGGAGCTTTCGACGAACAGCCTCGTTTCACCACGTTGCCATGATGCGGCAGGAACCCAACGTAACAAAAAAAAAAAAAAAAAAAAAAAAACCACTCACCGGATGGCCTCCCACGAGGTCTTGTGCCCCTGCTGCTGGAGGTAGACGACGAGGGCATCGCGCGTGTTCTGGCCGAGGCCGCCCGACGCCTGCGCCGCCACGAAGAGGGACACGCTCAGGTCCATGAGGAACTCGGCGCTGTCCCACTGCGTGCCGCCCGGCTTTGGAGGCATGATGGACGAGTTGAGTTGGGTGAAGCTGATGGTGTTGGGATATGAGGGGGATGAGAGGAGTTGTGATATGGGGGAGATGATGGGAGTTGCGATGTGGTGAATGATGAGTTGGATGATGATGCGGAGGAATGCCCAAGGAAGAAGTAAACGTTAGAGACCCTAAGCGCAATGATTGAGCTGCGAGGGCAAATCAAACCCATCTGTTTGTGCCATTACATTGCCCGCTACAGCCAATGAGATGGCTGCTGCATCTATCAAACCCATTAAACAACAACACCTTGGCCTGTACCTGTTACCTATTGGGGACATAATATTGCCCTTATCCGTCGAGCCGCCTTCTCCGTATCCGTCTCACCAACTCCAACTCCATAACAGGCCGGCTGAGACGGTTCTAGAGTCGTGCCCTTAGAGTTCCCATGAATCCCATACACCAACTCCTTGCTCCAGGCTTCCAGCTATTGTCCTAGAAAATATCACGAACCGACATGGCCTCTTCAAATCTGCCACGTGGACGACGGCAGACGCTGATCTAAGCCTCCTATGCTTCTCCGTACGGAAAGCTGAAAAGTGTTAGCCGCTTGCGTCTTTAGTCGAGAGATGATACTTACTCATCAGACGTGAAGGGATCCGCAGCCGCACTGTGTGCTGCAAGCGCAAGCACGGCCTCGTCGTCCATGCCCTCATCCTTTGGAGGATCGGGCGGAGAAAGGCGTGGCCGCTTGGCGTCCGGCTGCCCCTCCTCTTCCTCTTCCTCGATATCATCTTCCTCGCCATCGGCATCGAGCTGCGTCGAGTCTCGGGTCAGAGACTTCGAGGGCGGGACAGATCCGGCCTCAGGCTCAGCTGGGGTCTCTGTTGTCTCTTGAGGAGACTCGAGAGATGCTTCTTGCGGTTCGGGTTGAAGTTGAAGCTGGGGTTGGAGTTGAGCCTGGTGCTGAGATTGGTGTTGAGGTTGGAGCTGAGCTTGTTGTTGAGCCTGATGCTGAGCCTGATGCTGAGCTTGATGCTGGGGTTGATGCTGAGGTTGGTGCTGAGGTTGGTGCTGAGGTTGGTGCTGAGGTTGGTGCTGAGGTTGGTGCTGAGGTTGGTGCTGAGCTTGATGCTGAGCTTGATGCTGAGCTTGAAGCTGGGGTTGAAGCTGTGGCTGATGCTGGGGCTGATGCTGGGGCTGATGCTGGGGCTGATGCTGGACTTGAGGTTGAGATTGAGTCTGAAGCTGAGAGGCCTGGTGTTGCTGTGCTTGCTCCATTTGCCCTAGCTGGGCGCTCTGGAGAGGGTGAAGTTGAGGCTGGTCCTGAGACAGTGTGCCGTTTGGTGGAGGACTGGGGAACGTCAAAGGAGGACCCTGCATCGATTCGCCACCCTGCTCTGTAGGCATCTGTTGCGATGCCGCACCAGAGGAACCATGGGGAACGGGGACGGGTCCCATGGGTACATGTTGGCCTGGAACCTGACCCATGGAGTGACTGGTCGGAGTAGGCGGTATCTGCACTTTGCCAGCTGGATGAATAGGCACCGGGCCCGGAGCAGCTTGGATTGGCACCGGGGAAGCTTGCATTGGCACTCCTGACATCTGGTCTGGATGACCGGGTGCAGGCGCAATGTTCACAGGAGGCGGCAGCGGACCTTCCATGCCCGGAATCGGGTGTTTCCTGGGCCTCCCACGGCCAGGCCCTGGCCGACGAGTGATGGGGTTCAAGGTGGGATCGACCTTGCGTTCTCTTTGTTTGGTGCCGCCGTTGAGCTCAGCCTTATTTTGGGCTCGACGAAGACCCTGAAAGTGTTGCCTGCTTTGCGTTAGCGGTATGTAGAGAAGCCTCAGTGGAAATGGATGCCCTGTATGATGAGGATGTTGAGGTGGTTATTGTTGATATCCGCGACGTCAAGGTGATGACGGCCAATCAGGCTGAGTCCAACAGATCCAACACACGTCTTGCTTCGGGACATGCGTGATACCGAAACGAAGAGCATTGAATCCAACCATTGGGGCCCGACAAAGGAGATGAGAGAACGACTTACCGACATCCTTCATTCGTGAAGCCATATCCCAGCTCTCTCATGTGGTTACCGATAGTAGTCCATTCGGAACCGCTGATGACGCCAATGTTCTTGACGGAAAGAATAGTGAAGAACAGATCCTTGTCAGCCCTGTCATTCCAATTCTTGTGGTTCATGACGAATGAGCGCTGGTGGAGATGGGTATTGATGGATGGGCGTGACTCGGTCGTGGTTGTTAAGAGCCGTTAAGTCGGCGACTGGAGCAATGGGAAAATTGGTAGTGAGAATTGTTAAGACGGGCCAGTGAATGGGAGGTTGGGGACATCGGGAGTAGGGTGGTCCGAGCGGGGCTTGGCCTGGGGAAGGCATCGGGCGGCGGAAAAAGTATCGCCCGGGGCGGTTGGGTTGCACATCACTTTGCTTTGTCTGCATCGCCGTTCAGCAGCTTCTGCAGGGCGACATGAGCCCGATGAGAAGTGCGCCATGGAGGAGGAGGGCGGAGAGTCTACATTACGGCATCACGTCTTCAGCCCAGCTGGGCATTGTAAACAAGATATTACGGCTTAGCCGAGGGTATGCCACGGATTAACCGGGAGAGACTGAGCTTGACACCAACACAGCCCAGGCTTGTGTCAAGTCAAAATGGCGGCAGTCCATGAATCAGCCTCCAAAATATTCCCGTCAAAAAGGGCGATCCAAGCCGAACTTGCCAATGGCATGACGACGGCGACTCGTCATTTGTTCATTCTGCTCAGACACTCTCCCTGAAAAGCCGAACAAGGTCACAGAAACGCAGGGAGGAAACGGACCCGCTGAGGCTTGCGAGAAAAGATGGGACGCCGCATCCGGACGAATCAGCGACGTTGGAGAGGGCAGCTGTGGCAGCACCGGGAAGCAAGGGAGGCGAGGGGCAATCAAGAGTTACGAGGCTCACGTGAGTTCGTGGACACTTGGCGAGGGCTAGGCATCCCAACGTCCCACAGGCTTCGCGCCCGTCGCGTCAGGTCCGCCACTTCACCCCATGCCCTCCACGACGACCGTCGGTGGCATGAGCATGATGCGGTGACCATGGATGTGCCCACGATGCGTCCCAATGCGTGATTCGATGTCGCTTTGCAGAACCGCGAATTTCCCCGGCTCTCGACCCATCTCTGGACGTCGAATTGATGCCGCTCGCTCAATGTCGCATCCGTCTCAACGCTTCGCCCGGCAGCCCATCCAACGTCTTCAGAGCTCCCTCTCAGCTGAGGGTCAGAAGCAAACTCGGCGGATCGGCTGCATGGCGTAATTTCCTCATTCTTGGACGCATTTAGCGTACCACAAGGTCCAGGCGGTTGCGCATTGCCTCTTTTATCTCGTTGCTGAGGACGACGGGTCGTGATGCAACGACACGGTCGAGTGTTGCATCGCCGTATGCGTGTTTGCCTCGTCTGCTGAGACCAAGGTTCTATTCTCTCGTCTTCTCAATGGCAACATAGATCGGACAGCTTGGTTGGACCAATAGACGACTTTGGGGCGGGCGAGATGATGCCACGAGGCCATGCACTGCGGCATCATATCGCTCTCTCCACACACCCTCTCTTCTCCCCGTTGGGAGCGTTCGAAGCCCGACGGCCCATGTAGCTAATTCGTTCGGCGGTTCGCGAATGAGTCACACTGTGTTTCAGTCCATTCCATACTTTGCCATCCCTGTCTGCCCTAGCTTTGCTGATGCCTCTGACCATGAAAAATTCCTTTGTTCCCGGCATCGTCGCAATTGACTCGGGCCATGGTTTGGGAAGGGATTCCGCATTGTCGCACGTAGATTGCCTTGACTCTGGGAGGACCCGCATTCCAAGGGCGAAGACGTACTTAAATTGAGCGACGCTGGATTGTCTCAATGGCTCGACAAAGATGTTTTCTCCTGAGCAGTTTGGCCGAACGGCGCGGACCTGCGGCAAGCTGCTTTGGATGTTGCTTGCATCGGCTTGCAGCTGGGGACGGGACAAGGTTCAGTGGGCCCCGGCAGGGGATGGCCCCCCAAGGCGAGCAGGCTTTGGCGGTGTCTGGCGGTGTCGGCGCCCATATTTTTAGCGGACTTGGGCTTAGCGGCGGGGGGCAACCAAGCACTTTACGCGGTTCTCGCGCCCGCCAGTGCCACAGCCCCTCCATCCACTTTCCATTGTGGGATCTTCCGCCTCGATGATCCAAGAGAACGACGAATGATTCGGCAGCGCCAGGCAACCACGGGGGCATTATCACCATCCCATCTCGCAGATTTGAGGCCCAGGCCCTGGGAACCCGTCGAGTCCGCACTGTATTTGTGCCTGCGATTGTCCCTGAAAGAGGCAGAAGCAAGCCAGATCCAGGGATCCATTTCCCCCACAAGCTGATGCGATGGATGGTTGACGAAGGAAGGAGCTGCACACCTCGCACTCGCCCTCTCACACCCTCACACCCTCCCTTACATATAACCCATGGCTTGGCCCTTTTCCTTTTTTTTTTCTTTCCCTTTAATAAACCCCCCGTGCCCCTTTCTCCCTGTTTCCTTTCCATTCCCATCCGACCTTCGTATCACCCTCTATATTCGACCAATACGCCTCCACCGGGTGTGTTTCCAACACTTCTCCCACCCATAAAAGGCCCTTTCCCGGTCTTCCTCGCTGCCTTCTCGCACCTTTATTTCTTCCCACTGCTTCTCGGCAAAATACTTTATCCCATCTCGGCCTGAGACATTCGTAGCCGCCGTTCGCTCTGGCTCCGACTGGTTGATCGCCCCGTGTCTCACACAAATGCACCCATCTTCACGCTGATTTACATTATTCGAAAGGCCCGACTCCACCGTTTCGGCGGAGGCATCATCACCCAGTTGCCTAGGGCTTGATGCTGCAGGACCTTGTCCCTATATAAATCACCACGTCCCCTCTTCTGCCTATTCTCGCAGCCTCATCTCGACCATCTCCCCATTTCTCCCCCACCATCTTCATCAACTCACCATCCTCCAACACTTCACCATGACTCCCAACAGCGAGAACGCCATGGCTCGGTTTCTTCTGGCCATCTTGAACCAGAAGAACCTCAAAGACGTGAGTCCTTTCTCGAGATGACTCCCCATGACCCCTCTCACAGACTTTTAGATCGACTGGAACCAAGTCGCTCAGGATCCCGTCCTCATGCAGCCCATTACGAATGGCCATGCCGCGAGAATGCGTTTCGCCAGGTTCCGTCAGACCGTCAACGGCCATGAACCAACGAAGAGAACCCGTACAGCCGACAAGTCTCGGGTCACAAAGTCGAAGAAGCCCACGCAGGCAAAGAGGGACAGCTTGACCAAGTCTGACTCGGGCATCAGCCTCGCTTCTTTGGCCATGCGTCATGCTTCTTCTCCCCAGATCAAGCAAGAGCAGAACCAACGCGGCTACCTTGCGCAGTTCTCTCCTGCTTCGACTACTTCTCCCTACCTTGCCGACAACCGAGATGATATCAACCCTCGATTCCTCACTCCTTGCAGCGATGACGCCGCTCAACCTCTGTCGGTGAACCCTGCTTCTCTCGAGGACCTCCGAATCCGAAACGGCTTCGGTCCTTCGGTCGACTGCAACCAAGACTTGTTGGCTCAGGCTCCCCAGGATCACCTGGCCATGGCTCAGTCTCCCTTCCCCACGTTCGATGCCCCTTACGACTTCAACGGCTTCAGAGCCGTCGGCGAAGCCCAGAGCCCCGTTGCTCTGGACCTGACGGGCGCCACCACTCTTGCTGACTTCACTCCCGACTGGGCCGATGCCTTTCACGACGAAACGTCGTTTTGATACCCAACACAAAATAGCGCACACGGATAGAGGATGGATGGATGGATATTGTACGAAAAATGGGGATATGTCGAGAACGCCTTTGCTGTTATGACTTGATGATTATGGGTTTCTATTTAATTTCACCGGAATATGTGGTCCTGTTTTGCCATCTCTTGGTCTGGTTTTTTTTATTTTCATCTCACTGATTTCACTCAATCATGATATGGTCTCCTGTAGGAGATCTCAGATGGATATCCTGTTGGCTTGTACACGATGTAGTCGATGACAAACTGCTTGATAACCAAATGTTCATTGTCTCGGCCCACTGTTGCATGCTGGCGTGTATTTTGTTTAATTCCAATATCCTTATTGTTCAAGTTTGCATCCAGTGATGATGGTTGTCGGTTGCTTTGGGAGTTTCGCACGAACCAAGGTACCAGATATGAAGGCAGCAAGCAAGTCGACTGGACCGAATGGGCAGCGGCTCTATATAGATGGCATGTCCATTCTTTACTACGCCTTAATAAATCTAGCCGACGAACAAGTACGAGCATTTAGTCAAGTACCTGTCACTATTGTCTGTCCATCTAATGACTGGGATGGATGGAGCTGGTTCCCGCGAGGTGTCTTTCGACTTGACCGACCCTATTACAACTTGCTCACAACCACAACCCTCGCAACACAGAGAATAATTACATGTCCGACCAGGCGAAGTAAACAAGCAACCCAGGGCAAAAAGAAGCACAAGAAATTGATCCCTGGGGATGCTTGTGTTTGCCCCGTACTGGAATCGAACCAGTGATCTTGTCATTACTAGTGACACGCTATACCACTTAGCCAACGGGGCTTGCATGAGGGAGACGTCGACTATTGACCTAGTTGAGTCTGGACGGCAACTTGCAAGTGCATCAGGACGGAGGAAGTATATACAATAAATACACTTGCAGGAAATGAATGTCGGTTGGCATGCTCTTCGCCTCTTGTTCTACCAAAGGCCGACTGCCGCTCTTTCATAGATGCAACGCACAGTATCCATCCGGCTTTTGCTTTATCCAGCTCCGAGATGAAAGCACATTTGTGATCTAGTCATAGGTAGTCGCTAGGCCAAGATATATATCCATCGACTCGAAGTTGGTCATTTCATCTGAAATCCCGTCAACTGGCCTTGAAACGTCTCCAAAGCTCTTTAAACGACGGCCTCTACTTGTTCAGATGGCTGTGGCAGAGAAACAAGTCCCAACCTGCGCCGTCCAACCGAGGCAAGCAGCTCGACGGCCTCGCTCGAGTAAAACGCTCGACTTTCCACAAAGCGAAACGAACGACTCACACACGAGCAAAAAACGAGCACAAAGGTCGCATTTCCATTGGCGCAAACCACGACTTCCTCTGGCATGGCTTCAAACGATAGGCTTGACTTTCGGGCGTGTAGAAACAGCGAGAAAAACACCAAAGGCCAAGCACGAGGCGACCAACCCAAGGCACGACAACTCGCCCTCCCCCCCCCGTTTGCAGCGAGCGTTTGCACAGAGGGACGCAATGAATCACTGATTTTTTTCCGCCTCGCTGCGCCTTATGCTCCCCGCCTGACGCTCGCTGCTCCGGGATATAAAACTAAACCTTTCCGTTCCCCCCAACCCGCGGCTTGTTTTCCCTCCTCTCTCTTTCTCTCTCCCTCTTCACTTTCTCGTCTCAACCACTTCCTCAACCACTCCCCGCTCCCTCCTTGCACGTACGGAAATCTCTTCTGCAAGTGGAATTTAGTTGCAAACAGCCTTTTTGCCTTTCCTTATCAGGTCAGTTTCATCCCACGCCCACCACGTCGGCTTGACATCCTCAGCTAACCCGTCCTCAGCCACACGACCCTCGCCAGCCATGTCGGAGCCCAAGAAGGAACCCACGGCCGCCGAGGCGATGCTCTTCTTCAGCATCGTGAAGAACACTCGGAACAAGGCCGACGTCGACTGGGACACCGTCGCCACGGAGCAAGGGTTCAAGAATGCCGAGGTCGCAAAGGTGAGCTCTCTCTCTCTCACTCTCTCTTTTCATCTCCACGTTCCCCGAACACCGCGCTGACTTCTCTCTCTCATCCCCAGGTCCGCTTCGGCCAGGTCAAGCGCAAGCTCGGCATCTCCAGCGACCCGGGCGCGGGCGGCTCCCCGCTGAAGAAGGGAGCAGCAGCCCCCGGGGCCAACGTGGCGGCCGGGCCGGTGACGCCGTCCAAGGTGACCAAGCCCCGCGGCAAGGGCCGGGCCGGCGGCGGGCGAGGAAAGGCGGTCAAGAAGGAGGAGCCGCGGGACGAGGACGAGGACGCAAAGGACCTCGTCAAGCCCGTCAAGGCCGAGCAGCAGGACGACGGCGGCGGTAGCGGTGACGGTGACGGCGACGGGGGCGACGGCGAGGCCAACGCGCAGCTCAAGTTTGAGATGATGGGGGCGGGCGTCGATCCTTTCTAGACGCCGTCTCTACAGCTTTGGTTGAGCATGGAATTCGGGGTTGTGTTGTACTATTTACACCTCGACATGTTTCTCGCGGGTTGCTGTCGCTGAGATGGAAGGGAGAGACGAGGACCGTTGACGACAGCAATCATCATGGAGAGTTAAGACTAGGACGAGATGACGAATTCAGCCAGTTTGGACTTGACCTTGAGGTCCTTCGCCTGTGTTTTGAATCCTGGTTTGCTGCCCAAGATTGGGCGTTTACCTTGAAGATGTCGTCGTTTTGGGCTCGCAAGCAGCAACGGCTATTCCGCCTATTGCGACGATGGAAACTCAGATAGTGCTCCTCAATAATAATAACACGAATGGAAAGCCCTGTATTGTCTATGAGGTGCATTTCCTACAACCTCGACTTCTCCCTCACCCAATAGCCGCTCACCATCGATAACCTCCCACACAACTCCCCCCCCTCCCCAAGGCCACCATGATTCACTCCCTCCCTTCCTCCCTACCAAGCGCTCTCATTGGCGCTCTCATTGGCGCTCCTCCACGGCGTCGGGACAAACGAGAGACGCAACAGGCAGCTTCGGGCGCGTTTGCTCTCAAAGGTTGGCGGCCCATGCCATAAATTGCTCCCGCCTCTCCCCCCTCCTCGCATCTCTCGCGGTTCCAAACCTCTTCCTCGTCCCATTTCCTTCAACCAACTACACTCTTCTCCCCAACTCTCCCCATCGTCGTCGCAACTCTCGCCACGACACCTTCTCACCAAACAAAACTTCAAGTGCCGCCCTCTCGCACATCTTCTTTCGTCTTTTCTTCAGACAAAAACAGTACGTGTTTTTCCATCCTCCCCTCCTGATCACCCACGCAACCGCTAACCCCAAACAAAAAGGCCTCGCAACAACAAAAGCCTCCGACAATGGCCCCCAAGACCTCGTCCGGCTCCGACGGCGACGCCCCCCAGGGCCTCACCGAGGGCGAGCTCCGCTTCATCAAGGCCGTCTTCGACAACATGACGCAGAAGCCCGACGCCGACTGGGACGCCGTCGCGGCGGCCCTGACGCTCAAGGACGCAAAGTGCGCCAAGGAGCGCTTCCGGCAGATGTCGGTCCGCCACGGCTGGCGCAACGAGGCCTCGCCTCGCAAGAAGGCTGCTGCTGCTCCCAGTGGTGGTGGTGTCGCCTCTGATGCCAAGGTCACCCGCAAGCCGCGTGCTCCGCGCAAGAAGGCCGTCAAGAAGGACGAGGACGACGACAACGACGTCGAGGCCAAGGCCGATGTCAAGGCCGAGGTCAAGCCTGAGGGGTCCGAGTAAATTCGAGACGCGATACGGATGGGAGAAAGTACGGGTTGCTTGTGGTCCTGTGGTTCAGGTGTGTTGGTGAGGAGGAATTCTGGGTGCGGAACATTTACTCATCTGCCTTGCTCTACTCTACTACTTACTCTTGTCGCCATCGGACACTGCAATCTCGACGAGATTGAGATTCAAACAAATTCTTCTTGCCCAGCTTGCAAATGTTTTTGCCTTTATAAAATGCCAGTGTTGACGGCCCCCTTCGTCATGACCACACATGCCGCCCTGTTTCCTCCTGACATCTCTGCGGCCCAGCGACGCCCTTTCTCCCTTCCTTGCAAACACCACCTCAACAATAACAATCAATTTCTTGTGTGCTTTCCCCGTGAGCTTCTAGGGCACGCTTGAGCAACAGCCCATCTCGCTTCGAGAGCCCTCGCCCAATGAGTAGACGTCTCCCTCGAGGCTCGGCGATAGGCCGGTCCTGTGTTTACTCGCAGCCACCGTGTCAAATCAAACAATACCTAGCAAGTGAGCATTCGCGACCGACCCTAAGTTGGACCGGGGGTCTGAAGGCTATTTGTACCCTCGGAATTTGGGAGTCCGCAGCGCTATTGATGCGCCTCGCTCTCCAGAGTAAGTCGTCCGTATAAGGCCATGACGACGTCCTATTCTGATAGGACCAATTGCATTAGAATAATAAGATGTCCTTTTACCGAATAATATTTTCTGGTATTTCAATTTGTCCGTCGACGTCGCCTATTGTCTCAGTCTCTACTCCCCCCATGCGAGTCCTCCACCGACCTCCTTCCTCGCATGCTCGTTTGTTCATGCTGTCCTTGTCGCCCAACTTGTCCATTTATAGGTCAAATAACCCTGACGAGCAAACCGGCCCAGTAGAAAACGTGCTCTCTCTTCTCTTCCCTCTCCCTGATCTTTCTCTTCTGCACCATTCCCCATCCTCCTCCTCTTATTCAATCCCCCCCCCCCCTCCCGCAACCCAACACCAACACAACACACCAACTTGTCATCTCTTCCCTCTAGTCGTCGCTCCGTCGCAATCCGTCAGCATGTCTCCGACCGACGCTTCCGACCAAGTCAAGTTCCTCGTGTGCTGCATCGGCCACACCAGCAACGGCCGGGTACGTCGCATCCTCTCTCTCTCGCACCACACCCCCATCGCCATTGGCTAACTCCCAAGCAGCCCGACTTCCAGCTGGTCGCCGACGAGCTCGAGATCGTCTCCAAGGCCGCCGCGTAAGTGTCCTCCCCATGCACCTGCTCACCTATTTATTTATTTATTCTTCCACTCACAACCCCCCCAGCCAGAAGCGATACGAGCGCCTCCTCAAGTCCTACGGCATCAAGCCCGGCGGCGGCGGCGGCACCCCCGGCGGCGGCGAGAAGAAGGCGACCGTCAACAAGACGCCGCGCAAGCGCAAGGGCGGCGGCGGCGACGACGACAGCCCGTCGGTCACGCCTGCGGCCAAGAAGCGCGCGCGCGCCACCGCCTCGCGCTCCAAGAAGGAGCCCGAGGCCGAGGACGATGACGAGACGAAGCCCAAGACGGAGGGCGGCGATGCGGACGTCGTTACGTCTCGCGAGTCTTCCCTGAGCGGTATGTGTTTCTCGGTTGGTTGGTTTTGCTTTTGACGGTTTTGGCTGACGGTCTTGTCGTGCAGATGCTCCCGGTTCTGGGCTCTCGGTTTCGGAGTGTTAAGCGGACATGAGTGGGATGCGCATCACTCAACGATTGGGTTGGAGGACTCTGGGCGAAGAAATGATGATGTTGGTGGCGGCTTAGCAAGGAGAGAGAGAGAAGAGGAGTCTGAAGCAGATAGAGACACTCGACCAGACTCAATGGTAGACGACGAATACAAATCATCGACCTCGCCCTGACGATTGTTTCGCATATTGACTTGCATGCCGTGAACTATGGATTCTGCCTCGCCATCGCCGAGTCACTCGCTCGCTCCCCCGTACTCCTACCAACGAGAATCGACCTCCCACAACGCAGACTTCTCCAAACGTTCTAGAAGATCGACCAACGCTGACGCCTCGCAGCCGCCGTTTGGGGCATAGTCCCAGGAACAGGTCCGAATATCACATTCCAGTCCGCTTATACATTCATATTCAGCTCTTTGAGGCGAACAGCGGGAGAAGGAAAAAAAAAAAAAGGTCAGAGAGTTCGACGCCGTTTTTTTGGCCCAATATTCGATCCGGATGTTGCCTCGTCCGACATTGTCCTCCGAGAAGGGGGACTCTTGTGACTTTTTAGTCCTCCTATTCGCGACGCCGTTTAAGCCATGGGTTTCATCCTTTGCCTCTTCTTTTATTATGGAGGGGTATTTCCTTCTGTCGTAACGGCCGCCAAGATGAAAAACCTAAGAAAAGCCCACCAACGCTGCAGAAACTTCATTCGTCGCTTGTTCAGTGATTCATCGCGTGTGAACATTGTTGGGGACCTATTGAACAATGGCCCTCCAGACAGCGGCCGCCCGCATTGTGATCTATTCAGCATCCGAACAAGAACTCGACTTTTTTTTTTCTCCTCTTCTTTAAAATGCTTATTAACATGTGCTGCCGACGCTTTTGCTTCTTGGGGCCTTCTCTCCCCCTTTGCCTCTCTTGACTTCTCGCCATCTCTCGTCATTCCTCTGTCCAACACACTGCTTCAAACAAAGCTCGATTTCCCCTGTCGTCTTCGCTTTGTCGTTTAGCTCTGCCTTGCTCGGATTCTTGTAAGTCCCAAATGACACTCCTCGGCCGTTTGGCGGCTCACCAACACGCTCCAGCACCGACAAACCGCGACGACGACATCATCGCCGTCGATCCCATTCCTCCAGGCCCGTTTGCGACGGCTCCCAACGGCCTCCCCCTCGCTCCCAGGTTTAAATCGAATCCCTACGCTCGGATCCGCGGCTTCTTCAGAAACAAGCCAGTCACGACGCGGTCACCGCCGCCGCCGATGGAGCAGTTCCCCATGTTGCCAGCCAGCTGTTACGAGGGCCCGTCGAGGTCCCGGTCTTCCACGAACAACACCACACAGGACGACTCGGAGCAGTGCCAATGGCCGCTGGGCATGTCCTCGCCCTCGAGCAGCGCCTCGACGTCGTCGTTCCGCAGTCCCGCGTGGCCCGCCTGTGCCTCGACGGCGCCCACAACGCCCGCGCCCGCGAGCCCCAGCACTTGCTCCGGCTCCGGCTCCGTCTTCGAGGGCGCCGGCCCGTCGTCGTCGTCGTCGTCGTCGCCCGTCAGCGACATCCGCGTCATGGTCGACGTGCTGCGGCGGGCGCGGGCAGCGGGCGAGTTCCCGGCCACGACGACGCCGCCCTCGGACGCGCCGGCCGTCGTGGCCGACTACCAGAGCCTGATGCGGCTCCGCGAGCTGCGCGGCAGCACCTACCCGCCGTCGCAGGAGTACACGCGGTTCCGCGTCGAGGTCTCGCGGCGCATCAACGAGCGCGACACGGCCCACCTCAACAACGACGAGGCGGCCAAGAAGGAGGCCCGGCGCCGGATCGACTCGTTCCTGCGCTCCGTCGGGCAGGAGGAGCGCGCGCTCGAGGACTGGAACGCGCACTGCCGCGGCACCGGCGGCGGCGGCGGCGGCGGCGGCGAGGTCGACCTGGCGGGCGCGGGCGAGAAGCTGTGCAGCATCGCCGAGCACGCCATCGAGCAGACCATGGCCGACGCCATGGGCCCGCTGCGCATGAACATTGGCATGCTCAAGGAGCAGACGCTGACGCTGGGCCGCCAGATCGACATGCACCACCGCGCCGTCGACCAGCAGAGCGCCGTCAACGCCGCCCTCGTGGCCCTGGTCGAGCAGCAGAGCCGCGCCAACGCCGCCCTCGTGGCCATGATTGTGCCGCAGCAGGCCAGCAACAACAACCACCACGGCGGCAGCAGCAGCAGCACCCCCTCGAGCAGCCACCTCAACCTCGTCACCAACCAGCTCGCCACCGTCAACAACCAGCTGGCCGTCGTCAACGACCTCGTGCGCTCCCTGTCGGGCCTCATCGCGAACCTGGGCCCCGGCGAGCGACCGAGGGGGCATCCGCCTCCGCCCGGCGACCAGCAGCGCCACCAGGCGATGCTGCAGACGCAGCAGCAGCAAATGTTCGCCGACATCCAGCAGCAGTCGCAGCACCTGCACAACCTCGCCGCCGACGTGCGCGCGGGGAGAGCCACCGTCCGCCCGCCGACGTCTCCGCCGCAGGCGCTGTCGGCAGTGTGCGAGAGGACAAAAGGAGGAGTGCGGCGCATCATGAACAGGGTCTTTCACTGAGGAGAAGTGAAGATAGGAGAACAAAGCCACGTGCCCGAACGAATAACAGATGGAAGGGGTTTTTTTTTTTTTTTTGTCGCGGGACAATCATACCAGAGGAGTTCTTCTTTTTTTCCTCTTCTTTCAGCTTGGCATGACAAACTGGCAAGTTGATGTGTGCTTTTTGCAATTGTACGAAGTTCCAAGCAAAGGTACATCATCACCACCATGTGTAACATTAGTCTCAGTGAAGCGAGTCCGTGAGACTCATTTGAGCGAACCATTTTCCCTGATGATGGGTAATATATCCTTGACTTTCATGTTTTTTGGGGTTTCTTACATGCTTATGTTGATAAATCTGCTTCATCTTGAGCCTCCTCGTCTCCGTAATTGAGTCCTCCAACAAGATGGCTGGTGAGTTGCCATCACTCGTCCCCCGCTGCACAGCAACGAACCCCATCGGCTTCATTTGTCAGACGGGTCCACAGACGGATCGGTTCTCATGGCCGATCGATGGCCGCCGAAAAGTCGAAAAGTGCGGTCAGCCACGGCCGAGTCCTCGGCAATGTGCTTCCACAGCGGTGACGACGGAGAAGGCAGAGACTTCGTTGGAAAGGTGTAGAAATCAACTCGAGCCGAGACCATTCCCAATCAGGCCTAGCGTCGCTTCTGGGTGGATGTTTTGCCGACGCTCCGGACAACAATTTTTTTGGGGCGAGAGAGAGCTTCTCTCTAGTTTGGCCTCTTAATAAGTTGCATCAAACCTCCTCTCTCCGTCCTTCCCTTGGCTCACTTCCGCCTTTGTCCTCCTCCAAAGCCGAAAGCCCAAGCGTCTCCCTTTCTTCCTTTTTGTAATACCCCTTATACCCCCCTAATTCACACATCATGCAGCGCGCAATCACCTCCCGGGCGAGGGCCACCGTCCTGTCTGCCCCCAAGTACCGCCTCTCCGGCCTCGGTCAACAGGTCCGCTTCGCTCACAAGGTATCGTGGTCCGCCAGTCTCGCATTGACGCTCATGTCTGACGTCCTCTTCTGCAGGAGCTCAAGTTCGGTGTCGAGGGCCGCGCCGCTCTCCTCGCCGGTGTCGACACCCTCGCCAAGGCGGTTGCCACTACCCTCGGTCCCAAGGGCCGAAACGTTCTCATTGAGTCCAGCTTCGGCTCTCCCAAGATCACCAAGGGTTCGTGTCGACGCTCCATTCTCCGATTGCTACAATTCTAACCGGGACCAGATGGTGTCACCGTTGCCCGTGCCGTGAGCCTCAAGGACAAGTTCGAGAACCTCGGCGCCAAGCTCCTCCAGGACGTGGCCTCCAAGACCAACGAGGTCGCCGGTGACGGCACCACCACCGCCACCGTCCTCGCCCGCGCCATCTTCTCCGAGACGGTCAAGAACGTCGCTGCCGGCTGCAACCCCATGGACCTCCGCCGCGGCATCCAGGCTGCCGTCGAGGCCGTCGTCGAATATCTCCAGAAGAACAAGCGCGACATCACCACCAGCTTCGAGATTGCCCAGGTCGCAACCATCTCCGCCAACGGCGACGAGCACGTCGGTTCCATGATTGCCAACGCCATGGAGAAGGTCGGCAAGGAGGGTGTCATCACCGTCAAGGAGGGCAAGACCATGATGGATGAGCTCGAGGTCACCGAGGGCATGCGCTTCGACCGCGGCTTCGTCTCCCCCTACTTCATCACCGACGCCAAGACCGGCAAGGTCGAGTTTGAGAACCCCCTCATCCTTCTCTCCGAGAAGAAGATCTCTGCCGTCCAGGACATCATCCCTGCTCTTGAGATTTCCACCCAGCAGCGACGACCTCTGATCATCGTGGCCGAGGATATCGAGGGCGAGGCTCTGGCCGTGTGCATCCTGAACAAGCTCCGTGGCCAGCTCCAGGTTGCCGCCGTCAAGGCCCCCGGCTTCGGCGACAACCGCAAGTCCATCCTAGGCGATCTCGCCGTCCTGACCAACGGTGTCGTCTTCTCCGAGGAGCTCGACGTCAAGCTCGAGAAGGCTACCGCCGACATGCTCGGCTCCACCGGCTCCATCACCATCACCAAGGACGACACCATCCTCCTGAACGGCAACGGCGCCAAGGATGCCATTTCTCAGCGCTGCGAGCAGATCCGTGGTGTCATTGCCGATCCCACCACCTCCGAGTACGAGAAGGAGAAGCTCCAGGAGCGTCTGGCCAAGCTCTCCGGTGGTGTTGCCGTCATCAAGGTCGGTGGCTCCTCCGAGGTTGAGGTGGGCGAGAAGAAGGACCGATACGTCGATGCCCTGAACGCCACCCGCGCCGCCGTCGAGGAGGGTATCCTGCCCGGTGGTGGTACCGCCCTGATCAAGGCTTCGGTCAACGCTCTGGGCGATGTCAAGGCCGCCAACTTTGACCAGCAGCTCGGCATCAACATTGTCAAGAGCGCCATTACTCGCCCTGCCCGCACCATCATCGAGAACGCCGGTCTCGAGGGCTCCGTCATTGTCGGCAAGCTCACCGACGAGCACGCTGCCGACTTCAACAAGGGCTTCGACAGCGCCAAGGGCGAGTACGTTGACATGATCGCCAGCGGTATTCTCGACCCCTTCAAGGTTGTCCGCACCGGTCTCAGAGACGCCAGCGGCGTTGCCTCCCTGCTCGGTACCACCGAGGTGGCCATCGTGGATGCTCCCGAGGAGAAGGGCGCCGGTGGTCCTCCCATGGGCGGCATGGGCGGCATGGGCGGCATGGGTGGCATGGGTGGTATGATGTAAAAAAGGTGAAGATGGAAGCTGTACAAAACGCAGGATTGGGTAGCGGCGCACGGTGTTGCGTATCATGACGGGACGGATAAGTGGCCTTGCAATCTCCTCTCTACCACTTCTTTACGACGATTTGTCTTCATACCCGTTGCAGATTTTCGGGCCACTTTGAGCCCTGTATAGTAGCACTGATCGGGGTGTACTAGTATTTGGGGAAACAAAAGAGGAAAGAAGGAAACTTGTACAAAAATACATGTAAACTATTGATGACTATAAACGACGACTTGACTTTGACGTGCCTCGAGTGAAGCTGGTGATGGAATCAAGAGTACGGAGTATGCTCGGCGTTGATGGCTCCCTCCCCGGATGACTGTAAAGATTGCTGCCTGCAGCTTAAGAGGCAGCATGGTCGCCAGCCATAAAAGTCTCCCGACACCAGGGCGTCTAATTTACGAGCAGTAAGTGGTCGCATAGACCTGCCCTCAATCTATCCGAAGCCTCTCTCTCCACGGCCCTCGACGGTCAAACAAAGCCACACTTGACACGCACGCCAGCAGAGTCACGTGGGGCCGTCTCCAGTCTCACGGCCAACCACCACAACCCCACCAAACGCAGGAGCCTGAGGTGAGAGTGTGTGAGTGAGGAGGAGGTGGGTGGTTGTTTTTCTCCCGCAAAATGGGCCCCGCCTCTTCTTCCCAAGTCTCATCTTCGGAGCGACCGCCTAATTCCCAAAACCCACCCTGAACCTCTCCTTCGTCCCATCCCATCCTCTCATCCAAAAAAAAACCTCCCCCCCCCCTCTCTCCCCCTCCCCCCGCCGACGACGACTCTTACCACGAAACTCTTTCTAATTCTGGTACGCCCCTGGTTTGCGAGGAGAAGCGTTTTCCGACCTCGTCCCCCCCGATGTTTTCCCCCTCATGAACAGCTAATAACGAAAGCTCCCCCCCCCGTTTCTCCAGCCCACCCACCCCTCATTCTCCCAAAGATCCGTCTCCTGACGTAGACCGCAACCATGGTAAGGCTTCAGCAGCAACTCGCAGCCGCCCCCTTCTGGCGAAAAACTCATGTCTAACGCGGTTCTACAGTCTCATTCCGGGTTCGTCATCTCCCCCTCCCCTTTTCCAATTCATGGTCGTAATCGCCCGTTTCCTCCAACCCGATAACGCAACCCCCTCTCCTCTCCTCTCCCGCGGGGCAGCGCCGACGTCCCAAGGAACCGCCGACCGACTGATGCCTTTGAAGAACGGCCGCGCTAACCAGACCGCCCATCCTCCAGTGCCACCGTCGCGCAAGAGGCCATTACCACCTACAACGACCTCAAGCTGAACAAGAAGCTCAAGTACATCATCTACAAGCTGTCGGACGACAACAAGGAGATTGTTGTCGAGCACGCCTCCGAGAGCAACGACTGGGAAGAGTTCCGTGAGAAGCTCATCAACGCCACCTCCAAGACCCGAAGCGTATGTACAAACTCCCAAGGGCCGCGACCGAGCTTGCGTCTGGTCCGATTCTTGTCCCACCCGTTCTGACCGCCGCGATAGGGTGCTGTCTGCAAGGGTCCCCGATACGCCGTTTACGACTTCGAGTACTCGCTCGCCTCGGGCGACGGTGTGCGGTAGGCACTTTCCTGGATTCCCCGTTGCCGCCGAAACGGAAAGCATTGACGTCTCGATAGAAACAAGCTTACCTTCCTTGCCTGGTCCCCCGATGATGCCGGCATTCAGGTAAGCGATCCCGGTGAAACCTTGACCGCGTAGCCATCGGCTGACCTTGCCCTCACCGCAGCCCAAGATGATTTACGCCGCCTCCAAGGAGGCTCTCAAGCGAGCGCTCACTGGTATTGCCGCTGAGCTACAGGCCAACGACCCCGATGACATCGAGTACGATTCCATCGTCAAGAACGTCAGCAAGGGCCTTGCCGCTGTTTAAGCCTCCGGCGCACGAGCGTCCCACGACGCCAGCCTTTGGCATGGCACGGGATGGAACTGAACATACTTTAGGCCGCCTCGAGCGGCCGGCTCAGGGGTGAACAACCGATGATGTGACAAGATTGCGGGGGAAGAAGGAAGAGAGTGATGGGACGTCCTGACAATGGCCTGCCCATCTAGTTTTCTTCGCGGGGCGGATACGTAAATTTCCAGATTTGCCAGCCCTCACCATGTACCGTAACACGGGAAATAAATACACATACTGGTATGTGGAAATTTGGGCAATGTTTCGGTCCTCTTGACGCTGTATTATGATGCTCGCATGATTATGATTATGGGTCTGCCTGGCTTGATTGCCAGCTCGACTTGAAGAGGGTCGACAACGTCTCCGCCTGCTCTTGATCTTTTAATCGTTGCGCCAGGAACCCCTTGAGGTCGTCCCAGAATTTCTCCGTCTCCAACGCCGCCGATCCCGTGGGTTCGGCCTCGAGGGCCGCCTGAGCCTCCTCTGGTGGTATGGCGGCGGCTCCGCCCATGACCATGACGGTGAAGTCGACGGTCGTGTCCGCGTCCCCCAGTATGTCCTTGAGGATCTTGCTGTCCGGCACGGGCTTCCTGTTGAGGAGGAGCTTCAACTTCTCGACGGGGATGCGAGTCTGGGACTTCACCTTGGCCTTGATGTCGAGGACGGAGGTGTCGAGGGGTTGCGAGGTGAACTTGATTTCGAGGGGAGGGTTGCGCAGGGACTTGAGCGTGACGGTAACGCTTCGCTCCTGGCCGGGCGCGAGCCGAATGGGCTTGCTCATGGGCCTCGAGGCGCGGGGGAGGATGTACTGAGGGGGGGGCACGTCGTCAGCAACACGGGGTGGACGTGGTGGTGAAGGTTTGAAGAGGCATCATACGGGCGGTCGGGCCGGGAAGGACTTGGGGTCTTCCACATGGTCGGCGGAGAGCTTGATAGGGCGCGGGTCGAGCGACGCCAGAAAGGTCCTTGCGAAGGCGACCTCGGCCATGGTGTTGGTCGTGAGAGCTTGGGAGAGGGAGGGGTCGGGTTGTGAGGTCACGAAAGTGATCTTATTGGGGGGCGCTCGGAGTACGAGGGCTGAGGCGTTGTCGCGGGATTCGGGAGATGTCGATAAAGAGCAACAAGGGAGCAGCGAGGAGTCGAAAGTCGATGTCTCGGACAAAACAAGCCGTCATCACTCAAGCTTCAACAGTGCAAGCAAGGGCACCTACGCACGAGTTGGGCGATCACGTGTCAGCTAGGTTCCCGATACGGAGTTCTCCCGTCTTATCGGATCAGGGTGGGCACTTGTTCAAGAAAAAAAGTTTCGGCGGGGCGCCATCTTCTTTTCTGAGCGACAGAAAGAACGAGACGGGCAGATTTACGAGCTCGCGCTTTTCGATTTCTCGACGTATTCCCCCTCTTCCCCCGTTCACCTCGAGTCGAATTCCTTCAACATGGGTGTCGGACGGCGCATGAAGAAGCAGGGGCCCCCCCAACCCCTGTCCGAAGAGCACTTTGCGAAACTCAAGCGCAAGGCCGGTCTCCCCGTCGACGTCGCCGTCGAGGCGCCCGAGAAGAAGAAGCGGAGGACGACCAAGCCCGCCGAGCCCAAGAGCAACGGCGGCGCTGCGAAGAAGTCCAAGACGAACGGTGCAAAGGCCGCAAAGGCCGCGCCCGCCCCTGCGCCGAAGACCAATGGCAGGGCCAAGAGGAGCAAGCCTGCGCCGGTCGTGGAGGATGCTTCCGACGAGGACATGGATGACGAGTTTGACGTCGAGGGCCTGGATGGCTTGTCGGGCGAGGAAGGCGGCGCGGGGCTGAAGGACGATTTCCTCGGCTCCGACAACGAAGACGACGACGACGACTCGCAGTTTGACTCGGAGGAGGAGCAGGAGGGCGGCAAGGGACACACCATGTGGTCCGAAGACGAGGACGAGTCCGACGCCGAGGAGAAGCTCACAGCCGCCAACATTGAGGGCCTCACGAGGAAACTGGACGCCCAAAGGGCAGAGGAGGCCGCCGACGCCGACGCGGAAATGGCCGAGGACGCGCTGCAGACCAACATTGACGGCGACAAGCCCCATATCCTGCAAGACGACGACGAGGAGGACGACGAACTCTCAGCCAAGACCAACGCCCTGCTCGCCCCCGACCTGCAGCTCCTGCGCACGCGCATCACGGAGAACATCCGCGTCCTCGACGACTTCTCCAACCTCGCCGAGGACGGGCGGTCGCGCGCAGAGTACACGGCGCAGCTCCTCAAGGACGTGTGCGCCTACTACGGCTACTCCGAGTACCTGGCCGAGAAGCTCTTCAACCTGTTCACGCCGCGCGAGGCCTTTGCCTTCTTCGAGGCCAACGAGTCCCCCCGCCCCGTCGTCATCCGCACCAACACGCTGCGCACCCACCGCCGCGACCTCGCTCAGGCCCTCATCAACCGCGGCGTCACGCTCGAGCCCGTCGGCAAGTGGTCCAAGGTCGGCCTCCAGATCTTCGAGAGCAACGTGCCCCTGGGCGCCACCCCGGAGTACCTCGCCGGGCACTACATCCTCCAGGCCGCCTCGTCCTTCCTCCCCTGCATGGCCCTCGACCCGCAGGAGAACGAGCGGGTGCTGGACATGGCGGCCGCGCCCGGCGGCAAGACGACGTACATGGCCGCCATGATGAAGAACACGGGCTTCATCATGGCCAACGACCCCAACAAGGCGCGAGCAAAGGGCCTCATCGGCAACATCCACCGCCTCGGCGCCCGCAACGTCATCGTCTCCAACTACGACGCCCGCGACTTCCCCAAGCCCATGGGCGGCTTCGACCGCGTCCTCCTCGACGCCCCCTGCTCCGGCACCGGCGTCATCGCAAAGGACCCCAGCGTCAAGACCAACAAGACGGAGCGCGACTTCATGCAGCTACCCCACGTCCAGAAGCAGCTGCTCCTCTCCGCCATCGACTCGGTCAACCACGCCTCCAGGACGGGCGGCTACGTCGTCTACTCGACGTGCTCCGTCACCGTCGAGGAGAACGAGGCCGTGGTGCAGTACGCCCTCAGCCGCCGCCCCAACGTCCGCCTCGTCGACACCGGCCTCGCCTTTGGCAAGGAGGGCTTCACCAGCTTCATGGGCAAGCAGTTCGACCCCTCGGTCCGCCTGACCCGCCGCTACTACCCGCACACGTACAACGTCGACGGCTTCTTCGTCGCAAAGTTCCAAAAGTTTGGTCCCACGCCCGCAAAGGCCGTCGCCGCAAACGCCAACCACGCCGGCGGCCGCTCCTCGTCGTCGTCTGCGGCCCAGGACCTCTCCGAGGAGGTCGTCGACCGCACGCCCATTGTCGACGAGGACGCCCAAGACGTCGACGAGTTTGGCGGCTGGGATGAAGAGGAGGACAAGGAGTACATGGAAAAGGGACGGAGAAACGCCATGCGCAGGAGAGGCATGGACCCGAGAAGCGATGAGAAGAAGGCCAAGAGCGAGGCCAAGGGCAAGGAAGAGGCCAAGAGCAAGAGCGAGGCCAAGACGAAGACAAAGACAAAGACAAAGACAAAGAAGCCGAGTAAAAAGGAGAAGGCGTAGTACCGCTTGGGGAGCCGTCTTGGGTCTGATTTTGTTTCTTCTCGTCAAAATGTCATGTAATAGAAAGGGAAATTCAAAAGCATGTTTCGTCACTACACCTCACACTCACTCTCACGAATGCACCATAAACATTGAGAAAGCCAACAAGTAAAAAAACCGAATCCTTATTTTGAATACCAAGTCATTAAGCATCTCGTTCATCTCGTCATTAAGCCCTCTCCATAGGGCTGGTGTTGCTGTCATCCTTTTCTCTATCGTTCCAAAGCTTGTCCGTCTGCCGTAAAATACATAATCACATCAAAAAAATTTCGATGCTGACAATTAAGTAACCCTCAAACCGCCCAAACTGTCCTTGCCGCCTTGGCAAGGCAAGAAGCAAAATTTTGTATCTGTATCCAGCCGTGGGTATCTCCGGAGCGGCTGGTGCTGGTGACTGAATATGAAAAGGTGTCGTTATCCACAAAGGATATGTGTGTTGCGGTGTGTCGTATTACAAAGTCTTGGGGTAAATCGATGTGGCGGGAGAGGGTATAGAATTAGCCCGCTCACACAGAAAGTTCGTCGAATTGAGAAACGAGCTCGCGAATGGTCCATCGCCAGGCCTCGCGGTCTCGGGGTCCCCTTCCGGACCATTTATGGCACTTCTTGCGCCATCTGTCTTCCTCCTCGCGCTGTCTCCGAATGAACTCGGGACCAACGTCGAATTCTTCTCCAACAAGCCAGTCATCCTTGATGTCGCTAACTCGCCCTTGTGGGCCGTCGTCGTCGATTGTGTTGTCGTCGAGGTCGGGGATGTCTTTGAAAACGTCGTCTTCTTCTTCAAGGGCGTCAAAGCCGTCCATGGGATCGCTGAGATCAGACTTGGGTTTGGCAGGTGCGTCGAGCTTCAACCAGCACATATTCTGTGGATCAAAGACCATGCCACCAACAACTTGAACTCCCTTAGTCGCACTGATGTTGGTGATCAATCCTGGTCGAGGAGTGGACAACTCCTTTTCGCGAAGTGTCTGGGTGGTAACGGGCGTCTGGGTAGGCGTGGACACGGCGGCGTCAAAGACGTTGAGGGCATTCTCGTTGCCTTCCCAGAGACAGGATTCGGGGTTATAGTACATTCCATTCACCACTGGAGATTTGTCAGTATGTTTGCGTTTGGGGTGGGAGGTGTGCTCGTTTTGTGTCTGTGGCTTTTGGGGGTGAGGTTGCTGTGGATGAGCTTGGGGTTGTGTCTTCCGCTTGGATTGTGTCTGAGACTTTGGTGTCGGAGACTGGGGGGTCTGAGACCTCGACGTCTGAGCCTTGTGTTGTGCCAGCCGCTTGTACTGGGTCTTGCGCTCGGTCTGCCACTTGTGCTGAGACTTGTGCTTTGCAGGAGACTCTGGGATTGGAGCTCTGTTTGGTGTCTGCCACTTGGGTTTTGATGGTGTCTGAATCTTGCGGGGGGTCTGGGGTGTGACGGGCTTGTCTTGAGCACCGTGGAGGAACTTACCCTTTGACTCTTTTCCACCGCCGAGGTTCGAGATCAGATGCGGCTTCAGCTGCTGGTGACGTTTATGTTTCTTCGATCGAACCGTGGCTTGAGGGGTGGCGGGGGTTAGGTTGGTGCGAGTGGACAGCTGAGCCACGCGCTGGCTGGTGAGAGGGGCAAGCGGGCCACTGCTAGGGACCCGTTGGGCCAAGGCAGTCTCACGTGCGATTCGGCTTGCGGCGGTATCGCGAGCAAAGTGAGGCGTATACGCTGAGGGCCGAGCCGAAGACTGAGATGTGGATGGCGAGGTGGATGAGGACCGATCGGGAAGCACATTTTGATAGAGCTTGTTTCGGAGAGCTGCCTTGGGCCCGCTAGTAATGGGCTGCTTCAGGTATCGGCTCTCACTCTCCTTGGAGGTAGGCAGATCGTCAAAGGCATCAAGCTCGTGTCCGTCGCCAAAGTTCTTCTTGTTCTTGGGTTTACTCAGGCGCTCCCACGTGTCAGCAGCCACCTTGTAGCGATGGGGGCTGGGGGATCGCATAGTTGATCTTGAGATGGTGCGTGAGAGTGGTCGCAAGTCAATCGAGTTATCGGAGTCGTGGCGGCGGAATTGGCGGGACTTGGCGGTAACATGCTGAGATTGTGAGTGAGATGCTCCAGCAGGCAGGAATGGCAACGGTGGCTTTCTGGAAGTAGCTGGGCTGTCCGTCGTTGCAGGCCGCTGACGCTCAACTGGGGTCTTGGGTCGGATCCCAGAGAGTGGTCGATTGCTCTCTGATCTCGATGATGGGCGCTCCTGGCGCAACGTCGTTGGCTTAGCAGCACTGTTCATTGCCCGAATGGCGGGCAGAGAGCGCTTCTGCTTAAGAAGTTGAGCACTGGTCGTTGTGGGCTCAGTTCTGAGGGAGCTGGTGGATGTTCGCAGGCCGAGCTCTCTGCGACGTGGTGTTGGGGGCAGTCCTTGGGATGGAGAAGACGAGGTTGGCGTTGGGAGACTTGCGACGGAGGACTGAGTCGAATGACCCAGTCGCGATTGCGAGCGTCGGCCGCGAGACATCGGACCGCCGCTCTCGTACACTGGCTCGAGAACCGTTGAGTGTGCCCGCTCATGATGATTGAGACGAGGGATGCGTGTTGAGCTGACCGGCTTGTTTGTGAAGGTGAGTGACACCGCCGCCTTGGGTCTCGCAGGACTTGCGGGTCGCGTCTCCTTGACCTTGACGTTTCGGTGCAGAGTAAGCTTGCCAGAGTCGAAGACTTCTCCGTCGCCAATGTCGAGACCATCCAGGAAGTCTGGTTTATCGGCCTCAGCGGCCGAGGGCTTGGTTGGGGGGACCAAAGGCTCCTCAGAAATTCGGTGCGGGGATCTGCTCTTCCTCCGTTGCTGAAGTCTTTCTGAGAAGTTGAAGGGTCCAGTGGGAAGCACGAGGCCATCGAAGGTTTCGTCCTCGCTCTCCGCGGTAATGGAGCTGGAAACGCTGGGGCTCAGAGCGGAGGCCGACGAGCTTCTGTTTGATCGTGCATCGCGTCGCGTGCCTCCATACCTCGTTCCAAGGCTACCCTCTCCCCAGTCCAAGTCGTCCGTTTGGATCGAGGGAGTCTTCGGAATGTCCTTCCTGGTGGACAGCTTGAGTTTTCCATTCGATGGCAGCTCGAAATCCATCTCAAAATCGTCGTCGGGGTTGGGGAGCTTGGTGTCTTTGGAAGGGGTCGGGGGAGTGATGAGTGAGATGGGCTTGGGTTGGCGGCTCTTGGAGACCTTGATAGTATCTCCGCCGTCACCGAAAAAGTCGTCGTCGTCTGCGTCCTTGAACCTTTCCAGGTTGATGGCGGCAGAGAGTGTGCTGGTGTTGGATTGTGTTGACTCTCTTCGATCATTGAAAGAAATGAGAGGTGCCTTGGAAACCTTGGTTGGGCTGAATTGACTGGACCCAAGGCTAACCTGTCGCAGATTCTCCGGAAACTCGGTATGATGTTTCTTAATCTTCAGGCCTTGGGGGTTGCTGGGTAGTTCGAGGTCATTCTCCCAGTCGTCTTGGATAATCTTGCGCAACTTCTTTCCTCCCAAACGTCGGATTGTGCCGCCCATGAGGGCAGAGGAAGGAACGTTGCTAGGAAGAGGAATGCCAGCGGTTTTTGCGGCAGCGATGGCGTCCATGGTGGATTTCTCATCGTCGCCAGGAATATGAACCTGCTTCTCCTCGCCTTCGAGGTTGGACTGCAGAGACATGTGCGAGGAGCCGGAATCTCGCCGTCTGGATGATGGTCGCGATGTGACATTTGTGGCGGTTGACGGGCTTCGGAAAGTGAGATCGTCGACAAGGAAATCGTCGTCGTCCCAGTTCTCAACGTGGTCCTCGACGGGCTGTCGGGGCTTCAAACGTAAGGCTTCCATGGTGGGTGGTTTGGGGTTGTAGTGTCGAGAAAGCGGGTGAATAGTTTTGTCAAAATGATTGGGAGAGTGTTCGCTCTGAACGCCACTGTGAGGAAGTGATGTCAATTGCGAACAGGCATTCTTGTCAAGGTCGACAGTTCCCCGCATAAACCAGCATCTCCTCTCAGCGCGGAACCGTGATACTGGCAGAGGGCTTCGGTAGGCGTTAGTTTGTCGACCAAAAAAAAAAAAAAACAAGTCGATCGATTGAAGATTTTACCTGTAGCTTGTAGCTCGTCGCGGGTAGTAAGTTCTGATGCTCAACGGTAGATGTTACGAGGCGTAAGTTGGGTGCCGCGACGTCGCGTAAACGAGCGTCGAAGAGAATCGAAGGGTGCGACCTCAGCAGCGCAGAGGGAGATGTCCGGCAAGGATAGAAGATTGAGAATGATGGTAAGGAACAGGAATTTTGTCGGTATGGTTGTGTGCGCGTGTGTGACAGAAGCAGAAGTGACGTGCAAGAATGATTGCGAGGTCAGGAATGTGGTCGGTGGGTTTGGTTTGTTGGAGGTTGGTTGGTGAGTGTGGGCAACAAAGGTGGGCGGTGGGTGCTGGGTAGAAAAGGCTGGGGGGTGGTGTGCGCGTGGCTGGTGGCGGTTCCTGCTAACTAATAAGGGACGAGCCCCTCGCTCCGCGCGCTGTGAGTGGCCGAAGCACAAACCCGGAGGGCACCCGCCTCGCACCTGCCTCGCTGCCGCAGCCTCAGCGCCGTCGATTTCTGCCGAATTCTGCGCCTCTGGAGCGCCTGCAGGAGCACAGGGCCATTACAGGGGCCTCTCACAGGGGTTTGTTCGCACCCGACCGCTCCTTCTGCACGCCAAAGTGCACCGAGATACGGCACCATGGGACGAAAAAAGCAATGAAAAAAATTATTCGGAGGCCGGGCACGCACGTGACTGCCCCTCGCCGCTTTCTTTCAGCGGTTTCTCAAATTCCCCTGCGAAGACGGATATCCATCCAGTATCCGTATTTAGTCAATGGAATGTTTTCGTCCGAGGACCCCCTTAATTGGCCCGGTGTCCCAAAAATTCGCGTCAGCCTTCTCTGGCGCGTCGTACAGAGTAGTCGTGACGAGGGACGAGCTTGGAGCTTGAGCTTGAGCTTTTCTTTGTCCGTCAGCCTTCTTGCGGGCCGACGCTTGTTTCAGGGAGGAATAGTCGACGCCCAAAAACAAAGGGCTTTGCAGAGATTTTTTCGCAAAGTGTTCCAGGAGGCGTCGAGTACTTGTTTTTTATTCCCAAGATTTCTTTTCGACGTGCAGTGAGGGATGCTTATTTGGTAGACGCAGGTTTGCATGAGCGTTGTTCATGCGAATGCCATGCGTGAAGCGCAAGCAAACCCGGGGTGCCTCGTCGAGAAGATCTGAAGCGTCCAGGAACCAGGAAGCAGAGCCGAAGCTGACTCGTATTGTCAGGCTGCGGGAGCGATGGATGATTGATGGATGATTTCCAAGAATACCAGAGGTCGGTCCACTCTGGAGATTCTGGAGTCTCACTCACTCTCAAGAAGCCCAGAGTGGCCTCTTAACTGGCCGACTAATTGCAGGCTGCAGCTGCCTGGCCGGCGCTGACGGCTGATCAGGGTCTCGCCGTCCCATTATCGACAGCGTGAATGATGGACGTCGATCTGTGCCTGCATAAGCGGCCCCCGGCTGCTTGTTGCTGCCTCTGCAGATCACGCCTGTTTTCCATCCGTGAACTTGCAATAAAAGACTGCACGTCTCGTCATCAAACTCGACGCGCCATTGTGCCTCCCTCTGCAACTGCCCCGCGCATCCATTGTGTGGCCCCTCCTCCTCCGTGGAATCATCAACATTCCCTCGGCCCGTGTCTCTCTCGCCAAAAACACATCGCGCACGCTCGCATTGCGTCGTCGTTGCATCATTCACTGTTGTTTTTGTTTTCGTCTCACCAGCAAACAACACAAGGCAGCTCGGCGCCGGAATTCGCCCATCGTATCATCCAAATTGCCCCAGACACTCTCAGGGGTGACATCAGCATCCTGAGATTCCAATTTCCCAGACATGGCCCCAACTCCAACCCGTGTGTTGCGATTCGCCCGCAGCGACGACACATCGGCCTTTGTGCTCCTGCAGGTCACCCCCAAGGGTTCCCGTCCGTTGGATCTGAAGCTGGTGGGCACTGAGGGGGAGGCACCCTATGTCGCTTCATGCAAGTCATTCCATTCCCCCTCGTCCCGCCGATGCAATGTCAGATCCCGGTCGACGAGAAATTGCCTTTGCCCGCACTGACGTAAACCTGATATAATCCGAAATCTAACTCCCGTCGCAGTGAAACAGGATCGCCTCTCGTCGCTCCGCGTCAAGAACTGTCCGGCCTCTGAGTCTGAGTGGCAGGCCATCCTCGAGGCCTTGCTGAACCAGGAGCCGCTCGCCGACATCCAAGCCACGGCCACGGTCCAGAGCGAATCCTCCATCTCCATCACCGTCCGAAAGGAGATTCAGGGCATCACGGTACGGGACATGATGCCATCAGTCTGAAACCCGGGGCGCGTGCTAACCGTGTTAGCAACGCTTGGGCGCCATCTCTCTCCGGTACGATGCCGATGAGGCCATTGAACTGTTCGACTGGTGCGTCGCCGCCGTGGAAGCTTCGGCCGCGGGAAAGCAGGCCGTGGCCGAGCTGACGGCCAGATCGCGTGACTCGGAGACTGCCGTTGCTGAACTCCAGGCCCAGCTCGAGGAACTGCTCCGCGCCAAAGACGAGGACGAGACAGCCCTGCTGCGCAAGTTCAGGGATCTCCTAAACGAGAAGAAGGTCAAGATTCGCGAGCAGCAGCAGGTGCTGGCCAAGGCTTCCTTCAACGCGAGCCATCCCGGTTCGCAGCCGCCTCCAGCGCAATCCACTGCTCAGTCTTCTGCCCCATCTGCCGAGCCAGGAAAGACGGCTCGGAAAGCTGGGAGATCCCGAGCTACCAAGAGGAAAGAGCCCGCTTCGAGGACGGTTGAGGAGTCGGAGGACGACGCTCCTGTGGCCATGGATGTCGATATTAAGGAGGAGCCGGAGGACACCGACCCCGGAAACACGACGGAAGCCACCGCTTCTGCGGGGAGCGACACTGGTGGTGACGATGACGATGACGATGAGGAGGATGGCGCTGGAGCTGCTCCCCCAACGACTGCGGGAACAAGGGAGACAACGGAAATGCCCCCAGCGAGGAGAGAGCTTCCATTTAACAACAAACCGGCAAAGGCCGCTCCTGCTCGCGCTGCCCCTGCGGAGAGCGAGACGGATTCTGACGATGAGCTATGAGCTATGAGCATACGCCTGCATCATGCACCATGACACATGCATTAAAGATTGAATGAGAATATTAAAAGACTTGGGTTCATTTGAGATATAGTACATTATCCCTTCTCGTGAACCGTACCATCCAGGTATAGCATCCGTGAGGCATCTCTTGCGCTTACAAGATTGAAAAAAAGACGTCTAGCTTCGGTCGTCGGGAGCAAACTTGTCCTTCCAGAAACCGCGGAAGTGCTTCTGGCTGCCGAGCTTGGCCACGTCGGCAATCTCGTCGTCGGTCAGCTTGAACTTGGGCAGCTTCTCCAGGTAGCCCTCGAGGCGCGACGACTTGGAGCTCGTGGTGATGGCGACGACGCCCTGGTCAATGGCCCAGCGCAGGCCAACCTCGGACTCGGTGACACCGTACTTGCCGGCCAGCTGCGTCCAGTAGGGGTCGACGGGCCCGCCCTTTGCGGTGACGAGGGGCGTCAGCGGGCCGTAGGCCTCGACGACGATGCCGTGCTTCCGGTGAAAGGCCACCAGGTCGCCGTGCTGGAGGTAGGGGTTGTACTCGATCTGGTTGATGGCCGGCACCACCTTTGCCGTCGCGAGGACCGTCTCGAGGTGCGCCTGGAGGAAGTTGGACACGCCGATGGAGCGCGCCCGGCCCGACGCCTGGATGGCCTCGAGGTCGGCCCATTTCGCCTGCAGCTCCGCGTCCGAGTCGGCGAACCAGGGCCCGTGGATCAGGTACAGGTCCACGTAGTCGAGGCCGAGCTTCTTCAGCGAGAGGTCAAACGCCTCGAGCGTGTCCTTCTTCTCCGTGGCGCTGATCTTGGTGGTGACGAAGAGCTCCTCCCGGGGCACGCCGGCGGCCTTGATGGCGGCGCCGAGTTCGGCCTCGTTGCCGTAGACTGCGAGCGTGGTCGTCAGCAAAGCGATGGATGGAAAAGAGAAACATGGGGTTGTACCGACCTTCTGCGCCGTCCAGGTGACGGTAGCCGATCTGGATGGCCTGCTTGGTGAGCTCGACCAGGTCATTGTCGAGGGGAGCGCTGGCGTCGCTCTTGTAGCGAGCGGTGCCGAGGCCGTATGCGAGCTGAATTGGGTCGGTTAGCTCATAATGGCGCCCTTGTATTGTCGTATCGACAATGCAACTCTTGATACTCACCACGGGGATCTCGTTGCCGTCGTTGAGCTTGAAGTGGGGGACGCTTGGCGGGGCCATGGTTGTCAGATTCTTAAATGTTATCAATCTCGAAGTTATTCGCAGAGGCGGACTGTAGGGCGAAACCGGGCGAGGCAGATGTGTAGACGAACGAAGCGAGTTGCAAAGAAGGGATTTGCTGGCCGAGGAGAAGAGCCGGGGATGGGAGGACATGTTCTCTCCCATCGAGAGTGGGATGAATGCGTCGTTTTAAGTTACAGAGCCCCGCCAGCGAGTGTTTGGGCGACTTGCACAATCCATTGCGAAGCCGGCGGAAGGATGCCGTGATTTGTCACCCGGGGGGGGGACATCGGCATTTCGTCAAGTCAAGGCTGAATGTGCATCGGGTATCGCTTCGCGTCGGGGCCATCGGGGGTGCTTTAACGGGAGTTTCGTGTAATTATTTACCCATTGTCGGAAGTTGGAACGGACCTTGGGATGGTATTCCGAGGGCGCGGAAGCATCACGATCCAAGCGGCGGGAACGGGAATAGCTCACTGGGAGTTGGGTATATTCTCGATCTCTATGACTATTGTGAGCATGATTCGCTTATCTGAGCAGGATCAACAAGGCCCTGGCGGCGAGTTCCATGCAACCATGTCATTCAAGCACGGATTGTGAAGCCGCCTCGTTTTCAAGTTACCCCTACTCCATGCTCCATCCATCCCACTTCCGACTTCGTTTTCTGTAGGGTAACTTGGCTGGGTGGATAGAGGTGACGACATTGACGCGGGGATGGCGATGGGATGTGAATTGTTGTGCTCATGAGAGCAATGTATTACGAGATAACTGGTTAACTCGTAACTATGTACTTGGGGACTATGATAATTGTGAGAGCATATCGTCTTAATACGAAAACATCATATTATTCATGTGTACGTATCTGAGAAATCATAGTACCAGCCCGCGCTTTTATCCATGCAACTTGTGGAAACTGCCCAGTTGTTATCTTTCCATCCCTTCGCTCTCAACGCCCAATAATTAAAAATAAAACAAACCAAAGGCTAGACATGTCCATAAATCGTATACAATCACCGGGAAACAGTCGTTGCTACCCCCCATGCAAACCCAATTGGTCGAGACAACCATCACGGCTTGAGAATGTCACTCTCCCCCGGAAACCTATCGGCGGCGACCCTAAACGACCTCTTCACGAGGCCCATCTCCCTCGTCAAGTCGCCGTTGATGTTGATGCTGATGGCGTCGTAGGGGCTCAGCGTGTACCCCCCGTCCATCCTCCAGCGCGCCGTGACGGCAAAGGTCCACGGGTCGACGCGCACGCTGTCGACCTCGGGCTGGACGGGCATCCACGGGTTGGTCATCAGCTGGAAGTCCTCGGGCTGCACGTCGGCCGGAGACCTGAAGGCCACGGCGAGGTACTTTTTGACGGGCACCACGCGGTTCTTGTCGTCGCGGAGGTTGTCGACGCAGAGGGAGCCGTTCCACTGGGTGGCGTCGGGGCCCATGGAGATTTCGCCCTTCATTGTGAGGTTGATGCGAATGGTGATGGATAGACGTATAAGTGAGTGGAGGCCAGAAGTGGTGAGACTGAGGAGATGAGGCAATCAATTGATGCACTTGGAATGGCAATTGAAGTGGGAAATAGGGCAGATGAATTGGAATCCAACTCACCTTTATAACCTCACAGAAATCAAACCCAACACCAGGATAAGGCTCCGACGGCCTTGGGAGGCATCTCGTCGACGCCTTCGTCGAGACTCTGACATCAGTGAGGCTGTGACTCTGTGAGAGTCGGGCACCAACAATCTCCACTGCAGCAACAGGAAGGGATTCCCCGGTCAATCAAATGTACAAAAAACAAGATTTGGGCGCATTTCGACACGGCAAACTTGGTTCTTGGGAGAAGCGAACTGGTCCGGAGATACCGAAGACTGAGTCCCAAGAATAGGCCGGCTCGTATCACTTCACGCTCACTCCGATCTCTCTTCGCAATGTACCGGCGCGGATCGTTTCCGTCGGCGCTGACAAACGACCCGGTTCAGCGGCTTAATCGCTTGCAGCGTGCGGGGTGGTGCACCCCCCAAACGTTTTGGTGATGTCAATCGCAATGGAGCTCGGCGTTGATTCCGCCACCATTTGTAACCTAAGGCCGTCCATCCTCCTCCGCGAACGAACTAGCTGGACGAAGCATGCATAAGCAAATGGTCATCCTTCCTCATCCATAGCCCCGACGACGCTTCCCTACTTCCACATGCCTCCATAATAACGCCCTCTCGCCCGCCCCGAATCGCGTTGATGCTCTGTCGCGCAGCCCTCCGTCGAGCTACCCCACGAGCTCCAACGTCCCGAATCGCCATGACTGCCGCTCATCTTTCCAACGGCCCTCCCGCCTCCGAAGGCGCCACTCTCGCCGACCTGCCAAAGTCGTGGCACTTTACCGATTCCCTCCCTCCCGATGCCCAGCTTCCGACACCGGCCGACTCGCACAAAACCCCCAGAGAAAACATCCGTCCTCGACAGGTCCCGAATGCCGTCTTCTCTTGGGTCCGTCCCGAGGAGCAGAAGAACCCCGAGCTCCTCGCCGTGAGCCCCGCTGCTTTGCGCGACCTGGGCATCAAGGCTGGGGAGGAGAAGACGGACGATTTCAAGCAGCTCGTGGCCGGCAACAAGCTCTACGGCTGGGACGAAGAGAAGCTCCAAGGCGGATATCCGTGGGCGCAATGCTACGGAGGATTCCAGTTTGGTCAATGGGCTGGCCAGCTCGGCGACGGCAGGGCAATCTCCCTGTTTGAAACTACAAATCCTGCTTCCGGGGAGCGATATGAGCTGCAGCTGAAAGGCGCCGGCCTGACGCCCTACTCTCGATTCGCAGACGGCAAAGCCGTCTTGCGATCCAGCATCAGGGAGTTTGTCGTCTCCGAAGCTCTCAACGCCCTGCGGATTCCCACCACCAGAGCCTTGTCGCTGACCCATCTACCTTACTCCAAGGTCATCCGGGAGAGGATAGAGCCGGGCGCCATCGTCCTGAGATTTGCCCAGTCGTGGCTGCGCCTCGGCAACTTCGACATTCTCCGCGCTCGAGGAGACCGGGCCCTGATCCGAAAACTGGCTACGTACATTGCTGAGGATGTGTTTGGTGGCTGGGACAAGCTGCCCGCCCGACTCGACGATCCTGAAAATCCAGACACCTCGCAGCCGCCAAAACGTGGCGTCGCGGCTGCTTCCCTCGAGGGCCCGGATGATGCGGCGGAGAACAGGTTTACCAGACTCTACCGGGAGATTACGAGGCGCAACGCTGTGGTCGTGGCCAACTGGCAAGCATACGGTTTCATGAACGGTGTGCTGGTAAGTCTGTTTATACTGAAGAATTGGACATGTGCTGACGAGACCTGTGTAGAACACGGACAACACCTCCATCTACGGCTTGTCGATAGACTTTGGCCCGTTTGCTTTCATGGACGACTTCGACCCCTCGTACACTCCGAACCACGACGATTACGCGCTTCGATATAGTTATAAGAACCAACCTACAATCATCTGGTGGAACCTGGTCAGACTAGGCGAAGCCTTGGGAGAGCTCCTCGGCGCTGGTGCCAACGTTGACGACCAAACCTTTATCGACAGCGGCGTCAAAGAGGAGCAAGAGGCAGAGATTGTCGCCAGAGCAGAGAAGATCATCACTCAGGTCGGAGAAGAGTACAAGGCCACCTTCATGGCAGAATACAAGAGGCTGATGACGGCACGGCTGGGACTCAAAAACTTCAAGGAAGATGACTTCAACGTCCTCTTCAGCGAGGCACTTGACGCTCTCGAGCTCCTGGAGCTGGACTTTCACCACTTCTTCCGCCGCCTGAGCTCGTTAAAGGTGGATGAGCTATCTACCGAGGAGGCACGGAGAGAAAAGGCATCCGTCTTTTTCCACAAGGAGGGCGCCCCGAAGCTTGTGCCAGAGACAGATGCTCGAGATAGACTCGCCAAATGGCTCGCCAACTGGAGAGAACGAATCGTAGAGGATTGGAAGGACGAAGATGGCAACGTGTCCGAGGCAAAAGATGAAGAGAGAATCCGGGCGATGAAGCTGGTGAACCCCAACTTCGTGCCACGGGGTTGGATCTTGGACGAAGTCATTCGACGCGTCGAGAAGGAGGACGAAAGAGAAGTGCTTGATCGCATTTTGCACATGGCTCTTCATCCCTTTGAAGATTCGTGGCACGGCCAGACGATTAACGACGTCAAGCACGAGGGTGACGAAGAGGAGGAGACGAGATGGACTGCCGACCCCCCGAAAACCCAGAGGGCTATTCAGTGCAGTTGCAGCTCATAGTGCGGACCGATACATAGCGACTAGACTCGACAGTTCCCCATTGGAATGCCATCTGAGGAATGAACACGTCTACGAGGTGCAGCTATGACTCAAGATGATGAAATGTCACGACCGGCGGTAAGAGGCAGCGGTCATTTGAGATTGGTTACTCTCCCATGCTTCCATAAACGGCGTGAAATATGATCTAGAGCACAAGATAGAGGAAGACTTGACTGATGCATCAGACCTGCAGAAGCAGGCCTGCGCGCAAGCTCACCTACAATAAAATGTGCCCGTGTACAATTTTTTTGGTGAAGAGAAGAAAAAGAAGAAGCTTGGCTTCGCGTGGAAATTGCGGCAAAGTAAGGTCGGAGGAGACCTGGTGCCTCAGGCCACAACTTTTTCGCCTGGCCAATCAGGAATCACGTAAATTAATCGCGGACTAGCGCCACTAAATCCATCACCCGAACAGCAGTCCCCTTCCACGACGTCAAGCATTGAGCACATATTCGCCGCAACGGCAAGCAACGTCCATCTCCTTCCCCCCCCGTCGAGGCGACACGATGCTCCGTCACTCTCTAGCTCGTTCGGCTTGGCGGACAAGCCGGCGGGCGGCCAATGTCTCGCGAGCCTTCGCGACGACGGGCCAGCGCCATGCCGAGGTGGAGCTGACAATTGGTGAGCATCTTTGTGTTCCCAGCCATTGACTGACCGACGACGGGCTAACGCGGCGGCAGATGGAAAGAAGGTGTCGATTGAAGGTATGCCTTGATGATTGAGGCCCTAGGACGCCCGTTTCTGACCCCCATTGCAGCCGGTTCGGCCCTCATTCAGGCCTGCGAGAAGGCGGGCTCCATCGTCCCGAGGTACGTCGACGTTGATCTGCTGAGACT
The DNA here is from genome assembly GCA_013420875.1 of Thelonectria rubi. Lineage (NCBI taxonomy): Eukaryota > Fungi > Ascomycota > Sordariomycetes > Hypocreales > Nectriaceae > Thelonectria > Thelonectria rubi. The sequence goes on from WMHX01000277.1 coordinate 207,133, forward strand.
GGATATCCTGGCTAACGGCTTCTAGATACTGCTACCACGAGTACGACGCCCCCGAACGTTCCATTCCGATCGATATGTCGCTAACACCGACCCCAGAAAGCTCATGATTGCCGGCAACTGCCGAATGTGCCTGGTCGAAGTCGAGAGGGCCCCCAAGCCTGTAGCCTCGTGTGCCTGGCCCGTCCAGCCCGGAATGGTCGTCCACACCAACTCCCCCCTCACCCACAAGGCCCGCGAGGGTGTCATGGAGTTCCTCCTCGCGAACCACCCTCTCGACTGCCCCATTTGTGACCAGGGAGGTGAGTGTGACCTCCAGGATCAGTCGATGCGGTACGGTGCCGACCGAGGCCGATTCCACGAGATTGGCGGCAAGCGTGCCGTCGAAGACAAGAACATTGGCCCTCTCATCAAGACCTCCATGAACCGATGCATTCACTGCACCCGCTGTATCCGATTTGCCAATGACATTGCCGGAGCACCGGAGCTTGGCTCCACCGGCCGTGGTAACGACATCCAGATCGGAACCTATCTCGAGAAGAACCTCGACTCCGAGATGTCGGGCAACGTCATCGACCTTTGCCCTGTTGGCGCCCTGACCTCCAAGCCCTACGCCTTCCGAGCCCGTCCTTGGGAGCTGAAGCACACCGAGTCCATTGACGTTCTCGACGGTCTCGGCTCGAACATCCGTGTCGACTCCCGCGGCCTCGAGGTTATGCGTATCCTCCCCCGCCTCAATGACGACGTCAACGAAGAGTGGATCAACGACAAGTCCCGATTCGCCTGCGACGGCCTCAAGACTCAGCGACTAACCATGCCTCTGGTTCGCCGAGAGGGTCGGTTTGAGCCTGCCGATTGGGAGGAGGCCCTGACTGAGATCTCCCGTGCCTGGCAGGTCAAGAAGCCCGAGGGCAACGAGTTCAAGGTCGTTGCCGGCGCCCTGACCGAGATTGAGTCTCTCGTTGTCGCCAAGGACATGGCCAACAAGCTCGGATCCGACAACCTGGCCCTGGATACCCCTACCGGTAGCCTGCCCATTGCCCACGGTGTCGATGTCCGATCCAACTACATCTTCAACTCCCAGATCTGGGGCATCGAGGAGGCCGACGCCATTCTGATTGTGGGCAGCAACCCTCGCCACGAGGCCGCTGTCCTCAACGCCCGTATCCGAAAGCAATGGCTCCGATCCGATCTCGAGATTGCTGTTGTTGGCGAGAACTTTGAGTCTACGTTTGAGTTTGAGCACCTCGGTAACGACCACGCCGCCCTCAAGGCTGCTCTTGCCGGTCCCTTTGGCAAGAAGCTCGCGGCTGCCAAGCGACCCATGATCATCGTCGGCTCCGGCGTCACTGATCACGCCGATGCCAAGGCCTTCTACGAGACCGTGGGTACCTTTGTTGAGAAGCACGCCTCCAACTTCCGAACCAAGGAGTGGGAGGGCTACAACGTTCTCCAGCGTGAAGCCTCGCGTGCGGGTGCTTTCGAGGTTGGTTTCACCACCCCCTCGGCTGAGGTTGCTCAGACCACACCCAAGTTCGTCTGGCTTCTCGGTGCCGATGAGATCAACGAGGCCGACATCCCCAAGGATGCCTTTGTCGTCTACCAGGGCCACCACGGCGACAAGGGTGCCCAGATCGCCGACATTGTCCTCCCTGGCGCCGCGTACACCGAAAAGGCCGGTACCTACATCAACACGGAGGGCCGAGTGCAGATGACCCGCGCTGCCACTTCGCTGCCCGGCGCTGCCCGAACCGACTGGAAGATTCTCCGAGCCGTCAGCGAGTTCCTGGGCGCTCCCCTACCTTACGACGACGTCGCCATGGTCCGCGACCGCATGGTCGAGATCAGCCCTGCCCTCGCCGCCTACGACGTCATTGAGCCCGTCGCCCTCCCCGAGCTCAGCAAAGTCCAGCTCGTGGACCAGAACAAGGGTGCCACTGTCACTGGTGCCATCCTGAAGAAGCCCATCGACAACTTTTACTTCACAGACGTCATCTCGAGGAGGTATGTTGAACTATACATGTAATTACAAGAGTATCTGCTAACCCGATATACAGCTCACCCACAATGGCCCGCTGCTCGGTCGCCAAGGCCACGGGCGACCCAAGGACGAACCTGATGGCCCCTGGTGTAGAGGAGGATAGGCCCATGGGCCAGGTCGAGTATGGGGCATGAGGGGCAGCTGTAAAAGAATAGAAAGATTTTCCGTTTTGTCGTCTGGGATGTTTGTAGTGCTTGTACATATAAGACGTCTGGCTGGAGGGTGAAGGTAAATAAGTTGACAAGCTGGTCCCCCCCCTCGCGGCGTGAACGTCTTGAATCAAAGCCTTTTTGCATCATTTCGGCGTCCACTTTGTTTGTGAGGTCTTGTCTCCTTGGTTTCTGCCCGAGATGACCCGTTTGATCTTGAAAGACCTGGGCAAGGTACTGGGAGTCAGGAGTGCTGACACCCCTGATGGCTGTGGCAGGGACGCAGAACGTTGTTCTGGCGGGCGTGTCGATGCTGGTTGGACGGCGAAGGGAGGCGGGATCGCGCCCATGGGCTTTCCCGGGATGCTTGTTCCCGTGCCTGAGCCTACTTGGGCGAAGCCAGTGTTTGCGGACGAAGTACGGATAGGAAGGCTGTTGGTCGGGGTTGACAGGTTTGGGCCGGGTTGCTTGCTCCTGCGAGACGGCGACGCGGGAATTATGAACGGCGTCGCGTTCTTGAAAGGATTGGTCTTGGCGACCGGCTTGCCCTCTGCCGGACGCTCGCTCGCCCTCGATCCAGAGGCAGCGGCTTCCTGCTCGGCCGAGCTCTACTCGGCTTCCCGCTGCTGCTGCTGCTCCCGCTGCTCCCGCTGCTCCCGCTCCAGCGCCGCCTCCCTGTCCATCTCGGCTTTGAGCTCCAGCTCGTAGGCGGCGCGCACGGCGGCGCACGCCTGGTCGTAGTTTTCGACGGTCGAGCCCCCGCGGCGCACCAGGCGCATGACGTGGTTGACGGCCCACTCGCGCGGGCACCGCACGACGAGGCGCTCAAACTCGGGCGGCGGGATGGGGCTGAGGTTCTGCTGGCGCGGGTCCAGGGGTCCGTTGGGGCCGGCCGTGGTGCTGGCCATGAGGTCGGCGGCGGCGCGGGGCAGGCCGGGCGCGAGGTCCCCCGGGTGGCCTCCGGCCTGGGTTAGGAAGGCGTCCTGGCGGCGGGCGTCCTGGCGGATGCGCGCGGCGTCGCGGGCCACCATGTCGAGGAGGTTGGCGCGCACGGCGGCGGCGTGGGCGTCGACGCGGGCGAGCGTCTCGCGGAGCTGGGCGGCGCGCGTGGCGGGCGGCGGGGAGGCCGGGGAGAAGGGAGCCGACGGGTCCTCGGCGAGGGGCACAAACATGGACGGGCTGATGGCGACGATGGCGGGGATGACGGCGTGGCCGGCCGGATCGAGGTCGGTCCGCGGGTGGTCGACGAAGAGGTCGGCCGGATGGGGGTAGGTGTGTGTCGCCGTTGGCTGGGGAGGAGGAGCAGGAGGAGGAGGGGGGGAGCCTGCGTGGCGGTAGGTCTGGGCCATGGTTGTTGTTTTCCGAAAGGCCACTTGGCTTCTGTTGTTGTGCGATGAAGTTGCGGATGTCTTCGTTGCGTGCGCCTTGGTCGCCTTTTGAAGTGGAGGGGTGACTTTTTTTATTTTTATCTTGACAGGTAAAATCGTGGCTGGCTCGCGGCGTTTTCCTTTGGGGCGCGTCAACGTTTGAACGCCAGCGACGGGTAACCTGATACAGAAGATGGCTTGTTGATGGGAAGGGTACCTGCATAAGACTATTGTTGGTGAGCGGGTAATTAAGAATTGTGACGTTGTTTTCGTTGTGTGAGGTTGACGTGCGGACGAGATTGGCTGTGTCTGCGCCCACCTGAGATACTCAGTATCCGAGTTGAGTAGAAGGTAATTCAGTCACCGAAGAACAGTTGGGTTTGTAAATACAAAGGTTCTGTGTACAAATAATCCTAATGTACTTTATGTAAACATGAGGGGTAAGTAGTAGATATTTGAGCATTACGCAAACTACCCATTGGATGTTTGCACGACACTACACCACCTGATGCCTCTAATCATGAGCGATGACCCCTTACTCTGAAAACGCCTTGTCCAATTGTAATGTTGTAGATATGCTGCCGCAGCCGTGTGATGTGGCCGTTCAACGGAACGCGGCAACCCCCCCGCTCGTCGCATATCCGAAGGCCAGGTGGAAGGCAAAATGTGTAGAGGCATGTATATGGGTGTCAAGGTAGGGGGGGATTCGACGACATCTTCTCCGCATCGTCGACTAATATCGGATACATCGTGGGAAGCTCGACGGCCACCAAGGATGCTGGAGAGTCGTCAACGGCGTGGGAAACCCTGGTAATCCCGCCGTTTGCTTCGCGAGGGGGCTGATCCCTCGAGGATGGTAATGTCCTGGGCCGTCGGCATCATCATCGGCCTGGGAGAACATTGCGGACGTACTCCCTCACAAGCTTAAAGGCGGCGCGAACCAGGTCCTCCAGCCGCCGGTCCTTTCGTTTCCGCATCCATATCAAGACCATGGCGAGGATGACTAGGTCGGCCACGACGTGCTTCATGACCACCCACGCCAGCCAATTGATCCACGCGGGAATGCTGCGCTCCTTCTTGGCTTTCCACTCGCGGCCGATGGTGATTTGTTCCCTCAACGCCGCCACCTCGGCCGACATGGTCGTCAAGGCGCGTTCGACCTTGCGCTGCCACCTGCCTCCTCTTTGCACCGGATCCTGCCCGATTTCGAGTTCGTCTTCCAGGTCCATCTGCCGTTGTGATTGCCGCTCGGCCTCGTCGTGCTCGCTCATCGGGCTGATCATCTTCATGGGCCCCTCGAGGTCGCTATCGGTATCTTGGTAGCGGTGGGACGCGCCGGTCGAGCGGTTCGCTTTTGGTGAGGAGACGGACGAGGAGGTCGGGATGTTTTGCTCGACTTGCTTCCAGACGAATTCCAGTTCGCCGACGAGGGCTTTTGCGTCTCTACGGTAAAAGGCCAGTCAGTTGATGCACCACGCCACCTGGGTCGGGAGGGAGGCCTACTCCGTTGTTGCGTGTTCGTGCATGGTGTCGATCAGTGCCTCGATGTATTTCCTCTTGGACTCTATCCGGGTCATGCCCCTCTGCATGTTCCAGGCGTCCCATTTGTCCTTTTCGCGCTGGAGCTCGTCCGGGCCCATGCCGGAGGCGAGCGTCGGGCGTTCCATGACGCCGTCGACGTCTCCCTCCATGGCCTGCTTGTACAGTCCATAGAGCAGGAGGCGCGTCGAGGGGGGCGGTCGCGAGGCACCCGTCTTTGGGATCTTCTTGACGGTGTTGAGGGCTTGCACGAAGACGCGATCTGGAGGGTCAGGCGTCAGCAGATGATGGGACCAGGTACCTGGGCAGTGCCTGTAAGGGCTGCATCATGTCGTACCGACAGAGTCCGCCATGGTGGGCGATGTGAGTTCGAGAGAGCCCTACGGCTCCTCGACGGGCGACGGGGACAGGATTCGGGAGTTTGAGAAACGGTGACGATGGTTGTTGTTTGAATTCCAGATGCTCGCTATCGGGCCCTGAGCCGTCCGAACCGCGGCTTGCTGGCCGAGGTGCCCCCACAACAGCCACGCAGGGGGCTTGATTAAGCGCTGGAGGTGCAGCGGGAAAAAACAAAGACGATGGACGGGAGATCAATGACGGCAAACGGAATGAGAATTGGCCAATCCGGGCATTGGGGGATGGAGGATGGCGGTTTGTCGAGAGAGGGCTGTCCAAATTGAGAGGATCCCAGGCAAAGGCAACTGGATGTGGTGAATGACGGAACAAGGGATGGGACTGGGAATTGCGGAGGCCGTTTCCGCCATCGGCAACGCCAGCAGCCAGACACCAAATTGACCTCGGCGCGGCGCTGGAACCGGCCGTGGTCCACGCTTCAGAGCGTCCATGTCCCGGGCAAGTCTTGCCAGCTCCAGCAAAGCTATCCGGTGCCCGTTTTCCCCTTTCTCTCCGCAACATTGGACCCCCCGAGGCACGTGAAGCGAGCCATCAGAGCGATATCCGACTAGGACTAGGATTGCTTGCCCCCTGCCTTTAAATTAACTCTCAATGGCAAGTCTTCGATTCCCTTGTGCACCATTGTTTACTCCCCCGCAATTTGACCGCCGTGGATCCATCCGTGGCCGAGGTGTTCGTTCTGTCACAGGTCTCCATCGCCAACGGCCTCGGGATTCTATCTCACTGCGAACGGCAAATGTCATGAATAACGGCGCCGAGCCCAAGCTGATACTCCAACCTACTTATGTACTCCTCGCATTTTCCTTGTCAATACATACATTTTAAAGTCTTTTCCACTAAAGCCATTTGTGATCAACACGGCGCCTCCAGCCTCCAGCCGTAAGATTGCTCGTCATGCGTCTTGTTGGGTATAATTAATGCAGCCAGTCTCTTCGGACATGTGCGTTCCATGCAAACCGCCTACTTCGCCCCGTCACCTGCCTTTCCCTGCGCCGCCTCCAGTGCCTTCTGCTGGGCCGCTTGAAACTCCCTCTTCAGCCCGTCGTAGTGCTGCATCAGCTTCTTGTTCTCCATGGCCATTGTCGCCGCTTTTTGGCCGGCTTCCTTCTTCTTAAGCGCCGTCCCCCAGCCCAAGAGCTTGTTCGTTTCTCCCCATCCGTCCAGATAGACACCCACAGAAAACAACGGAAGTCCGAGATTCCTGTCCTTCTTGACGTTTGGCATATCCTCGTAGCGCAGCCGTATTCCCTTGACCACAATCTTCTGAGCTAGCCGCTCTTTGGGTTGTAGATTCCTGTTGCCACCACTCGAGTTGGCCTCCGCTTGGCCTGCTGCCTCTGAAAATTTGAATGCCATGGCCTCTTCGTTCTTTTGGATCTGGTCTCTGATTGTTCTGCCCCAGAGCGCCTTGAGCCAGGCGGTGACCGTAGAAACGCCGTTGACGGGGTCTGAAACCACGACGCCTGCGACGTATGCCTCGAAAATGTCGCCTTGAATCTTGGAGAGTTCCTTGCCTTTAAGCTGATCCAGTTCTCGAGGTAACCGCGATCGCCTCTCCATTTTGTACAACTGATAGTACTGCGAGAGTGTGCTATTGCGAACCAACTGCTCTCGAATCTGCGAGCACCGTCCGGCTGCGGTGTCGCCAAATGTGCGAAAGATCAGGACTGTGGCAATCATCTCGAGGTATGCATCGCCAAGCCACTCGTAACGCTCATAGTTGCACGTATTGTCGAGGCCGCGGTGAGTAAATACTGCACTTTCGATTTCCTGGTCTAGGATTTTGGGTAGAGGCGGCAACTCGGAGGAGATTTCAGATGATGACCAGGGAGTCGCGTCGCTTGAGTGTGGGATGGGTGATGTGGTTGAGGATGCCGTTGGAGTTGACTCAAAATGCTGCCGTTTCCTTTGACGCTCGTCTCCATATGTGCTTGAAATCGATCGCTTGCTCATATTTATGGCTAAGTTGAGAATCCGATTGATGTTGGATCTAATATTGAGACATGCTGCTGAGGTTCCGGTTTGGTGTAAATTTGAGGCTCACCAGCATCTCAGGCAATGGAAACTGCGGGCCCACCTAGAAATTCCGGCAACCAATTAAATCGTGCATGCGCAACGTCGGCTCAGAAAGCTTCGGACGTCAATCCAACCTCGAAAAAGTTGACGGAAGCACATTCAAGTCGATAATGTCAAGATGAGTGTCCCACGATCACGAGTACTGGACTTGATGAAGGTGCGAACCCCGGGAACCTACCTCTGGTCCTTTTGCTGACACTCCCCAGGCGCAATGCCAGGTCTTCGCGACCACCTTCAACGCCGAGGGCGTCCGAATGGGCAACAAGGTGCTTCGACAACGCCTCAAGGGCCCCGCGGTGGCTGCGTACTACCCTCGAAAGACGGCGACGATTAAGGACCTGAAGCGCGAGTTCGGCCCGGTCCTGGGGACGTGGGACGAGGCCGAGGAGGATCGATTCGAGTATATTGAGGAGTACGCGGGACACGATCCCCCATTGCCATATGCAGACAAGACTGACGGTATGAATGTAGACTCAAGCTGCGCGGAAAGAGCGCGCCCAAGAAGAAGAGGGGACCTCCTGGTATGTGCCATGCTTCATGGCGTCGAGGTCAATGGCTAACCGACTTTGCAGCTCCTCCCCCCAGCCGAAGAAAGTAAACCCCCCCGATTCGAGCGACTGTTTATTCGACAATGCATTTCTCGTGTCCCGGGCGATAAATGAACCATGCCATGTGCCCGTTGTGCAATAGAGAAGGGGAGAAGGGGAGAACGGGCAATCGAGCATGTAAAATTACCTGTACCATTATTCAGCTCCTACCCCTGGTGCTGTGCGAATATCGGAATTCAAGTTGGAAACTGCACTGGAATGATTCCTCCACGACGAACGGTCTCCCCGATATGTGTTATGATGGATGGGCGGTCTCTGTCCGTACCTGATGCGCGATAGCCGTTCTTGCTTCCTTGGAGAAGCTACGGGGTACGATGCAGCCCTGCAGGGTCATATTCTGCATTCCAACCCCAGTACGACTCTGCAGGTGAGCTCGATGTGAGAAATTGCAAGTCTGCCATCTGCGAGTACCGAGTGCATCCTCAAGAACCAGGCCTCGAATTCCTCATCCATGTGCAAACGATTGACCTTGAGTGTAATCGTCTTGGAAGTTTCCGGCTCGCAACACGATCCAAGTTTGGACATTAGTCACTACTAATGTCGTCCTTCGCGGTAAGCTTGCCTGGAAACTCTTGCTGGCCATAATCCTCGTTGCCCAGCACCGGGTGTTGACTTGGCCTTGGAAACATGTCATGATGGAGCAAGAGCTCTCCTTGAGACAGCTTCGTTGCTTTGTCTGTGGCGTCACGGCGACATCATGGAGGTACTGGTGATATCTTGGTAAGTACCTGCAGATACGTACCTGCGTGGGTTGGTTGCTTCCTTCTCCAGCTCCGCAAGGCAATTTTTTTCAGAGAAAGAGAAAGTGGAATTAAAGCGACGGGCAAGGAACAAGTTTGTTCAATTTTGAGCTCTACCAGCTGCCTTCAGGTGCGGTCAGGCGTCCACTATTCGAAGGTGGTTTGCTTACCACTCAGTCAGTTGCAGCTGGAACATTAGTGGCTGTTCTTGACACTCCTCCGCCAGCTGCCTCGCAGTTCCTTCCCAGAGTTTTTGACCTGCTTGTTCCTGCATTTGTGCCCCGTCAGTGATTAACTCTTCCCACCAACTTTCGTCTTCGCTCATTTCCATCTTCTCTGCACCCTCACCTCTCTCTCTCTTCCTTTCTCTCCTCCGCACCCCCAACTTTCTCTCGTTTCCTTTCCAGCTCAACCACTCTCTTTGAACAGCCCGTTCGTTTCTTTCTCTTCGTTTCCTCATAAACTTAATCTTTCCTTCGCCCCACGCAGTTTGATTCCATCTGCCTCTTGCATGACCCGTCGCAACATGTCGGGCCGCGAGACCACCGGCTCCCCTCCGCAAAGGGCCGCAACCTTTTCGAGTCGTCTTTATCAAGAGGACAATCAGCAGGCGGCTGGCGAAGCTCCATCGATGCCGGCTCCTGGTACCATGGTGAGTCCTCCTTCTGCATTTCACCTTGCTTAGGAGAGCCGCGTGTGCTTCGGTATCGTCCAGTATCGCACTCCCTCTCCGGGTTCCATCTCTGCCATCATCGGAACAAGAACTGACTTCAGGTCTAGGTCGAGTGCAGCGGTGGTGTTTCGATCAAGAAACACGTGGCTCCTTTGACCACTTCAAAGCTGGCCAACCAAGGAATGCCAAAGGTTGACCTATTCCGATTCCTAGTCCATGCGCAAGTTGCTAACCCTGACAGGCTGCCAAGGCAAACCTCGATACAGCAACCGTCGGCGACCCCTACCCCATGGACAAACTTCTTGCCAAGCTCTCGGAGCAACAGGCCGTCCTCACACAGCAGAACGAGGCGCTAAAGTCGAGCGACGACGAGACCCTGTATCCTCGGGCCCTGGATCACGCGTCTTCGAGCAACTCCCTCCCCATCACACCGGCTACCGATGCCTTTCCGAGCACCGCTCCCACCACTCGGCCTGCCAGTGCCGCCCTCGATGAGGGACGTGTTGACCACGACGAGGTTCTTCGCCTCAAGTTGCAGCTTGCCCACGCTCAGAACGAGATTTCTAAGCTCGACCGAGAACTCGCGCATACGCGTTCTACCAAGGAGGAGCCTGAGCCTCCAGGCTATGGATTTCGGGGTCCAGCCCAGCTCTCCCGGGAAAGTACCTGGGGTCCGCTCGATGATGCTCGCTCCGATACTAGCGACACTTTGTCTTCCACCACCTTCAACCGCACTCGGGGAATCTGGGGAAACCCAAAGGCTTCGTTTGGGAACCCTACCCCCCAAGCTCCAGTCGTCGAGCCCACCCCCGGTTCTTGGCTGGGAGGCCGAGGCTTTAATCAGCCGTATGCAGAGTCCAACGGGGTGCCCTACCCGGTTTTTGACTATCGTGGCGATCGTCTCACTCCCGACCCCGACATGATTCGGCCCATTCACAATCGCCGCGGAAACCGCTACGAGGGTCGCTACAACTCCCCACAGCCGTTGAACAACGGATACAACGGGGGCTACAACAACCACGGCACCCAGTCTGAGTTCCTGGGTGCCCAGATGCCCGTCGGCAACCCTAATGTTTCTCAGGGAATGACCCCCATGGGCATGGGCGCCTTTTCGCCTTACCAGCCCCAGCCAGTTGGAACACCTCTGTCCCCCCACGCCTCTGAGTTCACATCCAAGGTTTCCTGGAAGAACGAAGTAAGCATAAAACCAAGATGCCCATTCTTTGTAACTGACACCATAACAGCCCGATGTCCCCGAGGGTCAGACGTACCTGCCTCCAACCGAACCACTCAACTACCGTCGTCTGCTTGATCGCAACGTCAATTGCAACTGGAAGTACATCGTGGACAAGATTGTTTGCAACAACGACCAGCAAGCGTCCATCTTCCTCCAACAGAAGCTCAAGGTCGGTACTCCCGAGCAGAAGTATGAGATTGTCGAGGCTATTGTGGCTCAAGCCTATCCTTTGATGGTCAATCGTTTTGGAAACTTCCTCGTCCAGCGTTGCTTCGAGCATGGAACTCCGGAGCAGGTTATCAAAATCGCCGAGGCTATTCGGGGAAACACTTTGAACCTCTCCATGGACCCCTTTGGTTGCCACGTCGTTCAGAAGGCCTTTGATTCGGTCCCGGAAGACTACAAGACCATCATGGTGAATGAGCTTTTGCGCCGAATCCCAGAGACGGTCATTCATCGCTATGCCTGCCATGTTTGGCAGAAACTTTTTGAGCTTCGTTGGACGCAGACTCCGCCTGTCATCATGTCCCACGTCAACGAGGCCCTTCAAGGAATGTGGCACGAAGTGGCCTTGGGAGAGACTGGGAGTTTGGTTGTGCAAAATATCTTTGAGAATTGCTTGGAGGACGACAAGGTACGACAGCCCTGACTTGCTTCGGATTTCCAGCTAACCAGTCAATAGCGTCCATGCATCGAAGAAGTGCTTGCCAACATTAACATTGTTGCCCACGGACAATTTGGAAATTGGTGCATCCAGCACATCTGCGAACACGGAGGCCCTCCTGACCGCAGCCGAGCCATCGACCACGTCATCCGATACGCAGCCGAATACAGCACCGACCAGTTTGCTTCCAAGGTTGTTGAGAAGTGCCTCAAGATCGGAGGCGGCGAGTTTCTTGGACGCTACCTGGACCGCGTGTGCGAAGGGCGACGAGACCGCACTCGCATCCCTCTGATCGACATTGCGAGCGACCAGTACGGTAACTACCTCATCCAGTGGATTCTCAACAACGCCTCTCCCCAGCATCGCGAGATTGTGGCCGCCCACATTCGCAAGCACATGGTCTCCCTCCGGGGATCCAAGTTTGGATCTCGGGTCGGAATGCTTTGCACCAACCACGCCGTCACCACTCGACCTGGCCCTGGCGTTGGACCGGGCATCAGCGGACGCATGGCGCCAAGTGCTCGCTACGGTGCCTATCGCTGAGTCTTCAAGTTCCCCGGGCACTCGGAGGCTTGACTCCTTGGCAACTGCGGCAGCGGCTTGACACGGCAGCTGCTCATTTCGTTCTTTGTGTCTTATCCTTTGTCACTACCTCATGTTGATGAGGATGCCCTATCTGACTTCGCGAATCAATCGTTCACTCGTCGAGATCACGCGGAGAAAACCAGAATTTGTCGACTTTCTTAGAAACATCTTCCCACGCAAGTAATTTACAGATCACACGTCATCCTACGCTCAGCAGGCTACAGCTTGCCTGGGTGCATTGGACACATCATGGTTATGGATTTTGCAATATGGAGGAGACAGCAGACACTAATCACCGCCAGAGGAACACGCCTCAAGAGCCCACAGTTTGCATCTCAGACCATGAGCCATTAATCTCACGACCGAGGGCGATGTTCTTTCTAGGACCGGATTTTCATTAACTCATTCTTAGGCCTGCCAGTGGTGGTGATCCTCGGGGGACGCTTGGAGAGGATTGAATCACAGGAAATGTGTACGGGGTTTCTTTAGAGAGGGGGGAGGAGCAGATTGAGCTTGTTAGTCACGCGCAATGCATTAATAAAGGCTACCTTTCTCTTAGTTCGAACCATGGCAACCGATGACATGATGCGATTGAGAATTGTGTGTCGCTCGAGGAGCAACAGTGAAAAGACTGAAATACATGGCTACCTAATCATGTCCAACCTGGTGCCTGCCCAACGCCATTCATGCTAGTCGCTACCTACCTAGTAGAAGAGACAGCTACTTAGCCATCCGCACTGATGTGGAATACTCAAGGACGAGGGTCGTCATTGACGGGAGGAAAGTCACTGTCGAGCGTCCTGGGAGCATTGGGAGGAGCCGTCGCAGGAGCGGCATCGGCCCTTTCCCAAGGCTTCCTTGGAGCTGCTCGCGTGCCAACTGGCTTGACGGACTTGTGAGGAAGAATTAGTCGATGCTGTTGATTGCAATTGCAACGGATGTTCAGACTTACAGGATCCCGGATGACAGTGTTGGGAATCTGGCGGATGCCGGGGACAGGCTTCCCCTCTTGAATCAGCTTGAGCATCTCGGCGAAGCCCATGGGGTAGGCGGGCTGATCGTCCTGCTCGCCGTGGGCGGCGGCGGAGCGGTCGACGAAGAGGTCGCCGCGGGGGGCGGCCTGCTGCCAGTCGAGGGGGGGCGCGGGGCTCCAGGGGCTGGCGATGCCGCCCTCGGGGGGCGCGAAGAAGGCGTCGGGCAGGACGTCCGGGGCGCGGTGCTCGGGGTGCTTGGCCAGCCAGGCCTGGTAGCGGGCGAAGTCGAGGGTGACGCCGATGCGCTTGTTGTAGTAGAAGATGCGGGCGTGGGTGGCCATGTCGGTGAGGGAGCGGCGGGAGGTTTGGCCGGGTTCGCCGAGGATGGCGTGGAGGCCGGACTGTGGTGGTGGTTTAGTAATGTGTGGTCTGGTTTGGTGTGGGCGAGGTTTGAGGTTCTGCGTGTTTACCATGAAGTTCTTGTCCTTCCTCCAGGGGTACCCGTCAAAGGCGTTGAATACGGCATCTTCGTCGGCGAGGGATTGGATGCCGGCGAAGCTGGACTGCCTGGGCGGTGGTTGAGCCATGGCGCTGGTGAATTGTGACTGTGGTTGGAGCTGACTGAGACGAGAGACGAGAGATGAGATGAGGCGAATTGGAGAGAGACGAAAGTTGAGCTAGCGTTTAGCGATTGGGATTTTCAGTATTCATGAGTTGAGAGTTTTGGCAATTGGAGGCAGTATAGCGTGCATATATTTCCCATGTGAAGCGATTTGAATGATGGTTCAAGCCCGATGAAGCGCAACGGGGGATTTGTTGTTATTGATGTGTTGTGCTACACGGTGCGTGAGGGGTCGCGGGCGGGTGCAAAAGCCGGTCTCTGGTGGTGGGACGGCTGACCAGCAGCCATGTGAGAAAACCTGGGGGAGAGGGAAAACCTCGGCAGCTCCGACCCGAAACAAAAAAGGGCAGTCAGATGCCGGCGCGCGGGAGGGAACTGGTCGGGTGCTGATTATTGGTGGTTATCGCAGGCTGTCAAAGGTAGGGAGGGGAGAGCACGTGCGGCTGCGGAACGAGAATGTCCAGGGACGACTTTGGTCAAGTGATGGGAGGGCGTGTGAGGGAGGAAGACGGGACTTTTTCGTGAGGGGGACTGGGCAGCGAGGATAAATACCCGCAGGAGATTTACGTTGTTCAATTCATATGCATAATAAGCATGCACGGGTGCGTTGGGGAGAAATGATGATGGCATCAACTTTGAGTCTTTGAACAGATTCTACGTATGTACTAAAGTGTCTACCGCCTCTGAAGGTTCCAGGTCCCTGGAAGCCCCACCCCCTCCTCCCCTGCGCTGAACGGGGGCTCTCCTTCACCTTTGGTCGTCGTCGTCGACAGCCTCGACCCCCCTTCATCTCCCCCTTCCCTCTGCACCCGCCAAGCGTCCCCGTCCCGATGAATCGAGCCGTGGTGCGAGCTCTCCGCACAACCGCCACGTCGCTGTCGACCGTCCGCGCCCTCGCCCGCTCCGCGCCGCCCCGTCGAGGCTTCTCGCTGTCGCTGTCGCTGGCCCAGGCAAAGGCCAACGCACACGCCCGCTCGTCGCAGACACCCGCCGCCGCCGCCGCCGCCCGCCGCAAGGCCCTCTACGCCGCCGGCAACGGGAATGCGCCGCTGAGGTCCTCCATGTACTTCCGCCGCCTCCCCGTGGCCCTCGTCTCCAGCGTCGTCGTCGGCTACGGCGCCTGGTACTCGTACAGCACCGCCGTCGGCGTCGGCGTCTCCCCGGGCCCGGGCGCCGCCTCCGTCTCGCGCTCCCTGACGTCGACGACGACGCAGGCCGATGCCCTTCCCACCCGCACCGTCCTCGTCGTCGGCGCCGACGACCTCCGCCAGGGCACCATTGTCGGCGAGGGCCCCGTCTCCAAGCTGACGGGCGACGACGACGGCCGCCGCATCGTCGAGATGCTCACCCCGGACCAGGCCACCCACAAGCTGCGCCGCCTGGAGCAGTCCTTTTCCGTGAACCGCGGCGAGGGCGTCACCCGCTACGACCTCGTCCAGCTGCCCAGCAACGACCCCATCGAGGACGACCACGCCGAGAAGATTGTCGAGGTGCCCAGCCGCGCCAACTCTGGCAACAGCGACTGGATGTTTTGGGGCGTCTTTGACGGTCATTCGTGAGTGCACTGCAATTCACATCAACGGCACAGAATGCTAACCCAATCCCAGGGGTTGGACCACTTCGGCCACGCTGCGGGAGAGCCTCATCAACTACGTGGCTCGCGAGCTCAACGACATCTACAAAAAGGCCGACGGCCAAGTCCCAAACAACGACGCCGTCGACCTCGCCATAAAGACGGCCTTTAACCGCCTCGACACGGAAATCGTCCACAAGAGCGTCGAAAAGGTCTTCAAGGCCAGCTCCAAGACGGTCGCGGCCGAGCTCCTCCAGCCCGCCCTGTCGGGGTCCTGCGCGCTGCTGTCCTTTTACGACAGCCGCAGCAAGCTCCTCCGCGTGGCCTGCACCGGCGACTCGCGCGCCGTCCTCGGCCGCCGGTCGGGCTCGGGCAAGTGGACGGCCACGGCCCTCTCCGAGGACCAGACGGGCAGCAGCCCCAGCGAGGCCGACCGCATGCGCAGGGAGCACCCGGGCGAGCAGCACGTGGTGCGCAACGGCCGCGTCCTCGGCGGCCTGGAGCCCTCGCGCGCCTTTGGCGACGCCGTCTACAAGTGGAGCCGCGAGGTGGCCTGGAAGCTCCGCGAGAACTTCTTCGGCCGCAGCCCCTCGCCGCTGCTCAAGACGCCCCCCTACGTGACGGCCGAGCCCGTCGTCACCACGACCCGGATCCAGCCCGAGAACGGCGACTTCCTCGTGCTGGCCACGGACGGCCTGTGGGAGATGCTCACCAACGAAGAGGTCGTCGGCCTCGTCGGCAAGTGGGTGGAGGCGGAGACGCACGCCCGCGCCTCGTCGTCGGCCTCGCACTTTGACGCCGCCTGGTCCAAGATTTTCGGCTCCAGCAAGGCGCCCCTGCCCGTCGAGGACCGCAAGGGGGCCGACCCCGACGGCAACAAGACGCCCATCCGCCTCGCCCAATGGGGCATCGATCCCGCCGCCGACCGCTTCGTCGTCAAGGACAAGAATGTGGCCACGCACCTCGTGCGCAACGCCCTGGGCGGCACAAACGACGAGCAGGTCTGCGCTCTCCTGACGCTGCCGTCTCCCTTTTCGCGACGCTATCGGTACGTCCGCCCTTGTTTTCCCCCGTCTGTACTACCACCTGACCTAACATTCCAACTCTTGCAGCGACGATCTGACCGTCCAAGTCATCTTCTTCGGCCAAGGCGAGAAGACGGGCGAGGTCACGCTCAACCTAGAAGCCACCGCCTCCGAGGGCTTCAAGGCGAAGCTATAGACTGGTGCTTTTCACTTTGTCGTTCAGCTGGCCGGGGGCTCTGCTGCCGACGAAGAAGGGAGCGGCAAAACGGCCCCGACCTCTTTGTCAAAGAGTCTTTTCCTGAGGCCTTGTGCGCGCGAGGATGATTCCTGGTTTGAGCATCCACAGACACCCCCTTGATGAGCGGTCCTTTTTTGCGTGGTATGTCATAATCTCTTGTACAACTAGATTGGGGGCGCCGTGGTGAATGGGTTAAATCGTGTGAGATACGGTAACGCTACTCGGTAGAAAGACAGCGGGAGAAGACTTTGTGTGTTTCTTTTTGACTAGGAATATCTGAATCATCCATCATGGGCTTGAAATGAGCAACAGTCGCTATGCAAAAGTCTTTGTTTGGGTATCAAGAGTTGAATTACTCAAACCATTGGGCCATGATGCCGTTTGAATGGTTTTCATGTCCGTCTACCAAAGCAAGAAACCATCTAATTGCCAAACCCTCAACGCCATTTCGCATGATTCGATTGTGGTATATCCTCCGTATCTAACAAGATAGTCTCAAGGTGAAGAGACGGCTAAACCGACAAAGCCCTCCAAAATAGAAAAGTTAAATATAGACCGCACCTCCCGCCAAGGTCACATGAGGAGGTATCTATCTGTACACAGACAAGATGAGCGGATGTACTTAGATGTTGTTCTTGGGCCACAAAAGCTTCCCAGTCTTGAGGGCCCAGATCATTTTTGAAAAGACAATGACCCAGACAATGGTAATAGCAATTGTCATGACACAGGCAAAGATGTGCAAGCCGTCGCTCTCAAATATGTCGCCCATGATGCCCGTGGCCGTGATCTGTCCGAACGTTAACCACCATGGCCGAGGTCAGGGCCGGAGAGGAAACACACGAGCGCAGTGTTGGGAAAGACAAAGGACCACCACGTCACCTGAAAGGGGATGCTGCTGCCGGTGCGGAGGTACTTCCACAGTGCGCCGACGCACACGATGAAGAACCACATGGCGAGGCCCCAGAGCCAGAGGCTCACGAGGATGGAGACGACCTTGATGATGGGCGCGATGTCTGGGATGCCGATGAAGTTTGGCGGGATGATGTCTTCGGCTTGGTTGCCAAGCTGGGCTGGAGAAGATGTGAGATGGGAAAAGAGGCACGCGGGAGCGACGGGAACGGACCTATGCCGGCGGCGGTGAAGCCGTAGGGACCGATGGACATGAACTATTCGGGCTGTGAGCTGATGCTTACGGGGAACTAACTCGGGACGGCAAACTCACGATGCCCGGCCTCTGGGCGTCGCGAGGCAACTTCTGCGTCATGAGACGGTAGATGAAGGCAGCGGAAATCATAAAGGCAATGAGGCAGCCGGTGCCCTGCAGGGTGGCAGCACCGAGGGCCATGGCGGTGGGGTTGAGGGAGAGGGGATACTCGGTCTTTTGGGCGGCGGAGATGAGGTTTCCGGCGAAGGGGGCGTTGAGGAGGAGGGGGTAGGCGGGGAAGACCCAAGTCGGAGTCATGGTATGGACGGGGAAGATGCTGAACGAGGAGCGTTAACAATTGTCTTGGGCGGCAACAAGACCAGAGGCGACTCGTCTCGAAACATACAGCGTGGACCAAAGAGTGAGGTAGAGTCCGGCGCTGGCACAAACACTAATGGCGCCATGAACCCAGAAGACAACCTCCATCGTGTGAAGCAGCCAAGGACCGCAGTGTGGGATCCCGTACTGGCACACGTTGATAAGGATGACGGTGATGCTGAGTCTGTGTGAGGATGCGGACCGTGTTGGCTCAAGATGAAGACTTACGAAACGAACTGTGTGAGATTAGCGCGTGCCCAATCGAGAGAGTGAAGGACGTACAAACGAAGGGATGAAAAGCGACTCGACCTGATCGGTAAAGGAGCGGATAAAAGAGCCAGGGCGGAGACGGAAGCGCATGAAGAGGAAGACGCAGTTGATGATGAAGAGGACAATGTTGAGCAGGAAGAAGAAGACGCCGATGCCCCGGATCCAAGATGTGTGCCACTTGACTGCGAATCGTCAGCCGGCACGATTAGAGCGAGAACAGAGAAGGCGGGTGCACTCACGGCTATGCATGATATTGGCCATGCCTCCTGTAGACATGGTCTGCAAAGGTACGTCTCAGTCAACCACGCATTCCATTATGAAAGCAGAGAGGGGTGTACCATTGTAAAATAGGTCCATTGGTAACAGGCAATGCGATCGCGAACGCCGACCTTGCGGCTGCCCGACGACTTCTCGGCGGCGGCGATGACGTGGTTCAGGCTCGAGCCTCGACTCACGCCCAGAGGCGAGCGGCGGCCGTTGTCCGGAGACGGGTCCGACGTGGTGACGGCCACGGCCACGTACGAGGACCGTTGGACGAGCAGCGGCCTCGGCGTAACGGGCGGCGAAACGGACAGGGGCGGGACGGCGAGCCCCGTGGTTGACGGCGACGGCGGCGGCGGCGGCTCCAGAAACGACGGCACGTTGTCCTCCGAGGGCGACTCGTAGCCGGTCCCTATCGCGAGGCCTCCGACGCCGGCTCCGTCTCCGGCTCCGGCCCCGGCACGCGTCACCACTCGATTACGGGAGGGGGCCATTCTGGCGGCGGGCTGAGGTCGTCGGGCGGGCGGGCGAGCAGCTTGTAGACAAAGTAGAGCACGACAATGGCGGCCTCTTCCATGTGCGAGAAGGCAATGTGGAAGTAGATGAGGTGGGTGATGAAGACGATGTGGTGGAGGAAGAGAGAGCCAAAGTTGGAGAGCGGCATGGTGGATGGATTGGCGTCTGGGCAGTGTGCCGAGCGTGTGATGTTGATGCGATAGGCGGACCGAAGGGTGGACGGACGAGGTTGACTGTTGCCCCTGGCCGAGGCGATGAGCGGCGTCGTTCGGTAGCGTGCGACGCTTCTCTTGTGCAATGTCCACGCTTGTCTCGGGCCATTAATTGGCATCGGGGTAGACAGACCCGGAGATATTGACGGCAAACGGCTTCTTCCTGCTAACGACGGTCCCCCCTGTGAGAAGCCGAAGAGTCCTGGTCGTTAGCGAAGGATTCCCCATCGGCCGACGCCAAACGTCAAACGCTCACCCCACTCCCACGCGATAATTCGCCTTCGATCCCATCAAAGTGCATCTCCTCTCCCGTCGTGGGACGTGGCGATTGTGGTCAACGATGGTGAATTGGTGTTTTCAAGTTGGGCCGAGTCAGCCCAGACAAACGTCACATGCCTGAGGTTTCTTTCATCCCTCCTTCTTTCCCTCTTCGTCATCCCCTTGCACTTGCACAACATCACGCACTTTGGAGAAGGAAACCCCCTGGTTCCTTCCCCCCCGTTTCCCCACCGTTATCCGTGTCACGTGACACCAAAATGCCACCTTGAGCTTGCAGCTCAAGTTCCCCATTGCCTACAGGAGATGACAGCATGTGAATTCACTTATTGACGCCCTCTCGCCCGCGACATCGACATCGACAACGGCTGGTCCTCTGTCGAAAGACGCACCAACGCAGCATGTCCCGATAATTCCCCATCCCCCCCCCCTCGAATCTCGACCACGAATCAATCAAGCCCGCAAAAATGTCCTTTACAAACACCCCCGTCACCCGCATCGCGGTTATGTGCCTCGTCGCGGGCTCCGTCCTGGCCAGCATCCTCGACATGAAGCACTACTTCTACATCCTGGTTGACGTGCACATCTGGCGCTACCGTCAGTTCTGGCGCCTGCTCGCCTACCAGCTGTGCTATGCCAACTCGGTCGAAGTCCTCTTCGCCGCAATGACCCTGTACAACCTGCGCATCGTCGAGCGCCTGTGGGGGTCTCGCAAGTTCGCCGTGAGTTTCCTTGCCGCTTCCGTTGCGCCGTCGTTGCGGGCGGGTGCGTGCGTGCGTGTTCGTTGGCTAATACGGCTTCTCGCATTCATCTAGTCCTTCCTGCTCGTCGCCTTCCTCCTCACCTCGGTCCTCCCTCCCCTCATCATGATGGTCCTCCGGCCTCTGACGGCCGGCTGGTTCAACTACATGCCCGCGGGACCGACGCCCATGGTATACGCCGTCCTGGCGCAATACCACGCCATGGTGCCGCACATGTACAAGTACCGCGTGGCCCGGTCCGAGGCGCCCCCGACGAACCAGCCCTTCCGGGGCCTCACCTTCTCCGACAAGTCGTACAAGTACGCCATCGCCCTCCACCTAGCCCTACTGCAGTGGCCCGGTTCGCTGCTGGGCGCCGCCGTCGGCTGGGTCATAGGCTACTCGTGGCGGGAGGGTCTGCTGCCCGCCGGCATGGTGCGCTGGCGCGTGCCCGGCTGGGTCGTCGGGCTGAGCGCGCAGAGGCGCAGCGCCGAGTTTGAGGGGCTGCGGCGCCGGCTCGAGGGCGAGGACACGGCTGCGACTGCTACGGGCGCTCAGCCGGCGCCGGCCGCGGGAGACGGCCAGGCCGAGAGGCGGAGAACCATGGGGCAGCAGATTTATGACCAGATGCGGGAGGTTCTCTAAGCGTCGTCGTTGAGGCGTTTCTGGATCTCAAAAGCGTTTTATTTTTAAAGCGACGGTTCCGTCAAGCTGCGGGACAACTCGCCGCTGTCGAGCATATGGCGTGGCTCATTGGTTCATTGTCGTTCGAGCTAGGAACTGCCACAGGCCCAGCGCGGTGAAGCCCAATCGCACAGCCCGCTTCCCATCGTTATTCGACGACCGAGCTCGAAGTGGCCGAACGTCCCTCAGCCACCAGCGGCGGGTATAAAGATAGCATCGACAGGAGTATCGCGTGTGCTGGCCTTGCAGCCATATCATGCCCACCGCCTCGTCAGCGTCGGCAGGCTAACAGTCGCATGGACATGTAGCCTGAACATCTGTTTCAAGCATGGGTGGATAAGGACGAAACAACCGTCGTCATAAGCCAATCCAACACTAGAGTACCCGTCATCTGGTAGTTTAAAAAAGCCCGTCAGCTTGACAGGTCTCACTCACCACGCGACACGGGCGTTGTTTTGGCCATAAATAAAAATAGAGACGGGATCCAAAAAGACAAACTTCACCATGTCCCAGAAAAATGCTGATGGGGGGGTATAACAGCTTCACCTCTTCTATTCGTCCAGGGCCTGTCGGAGTTGGATGGATGGATGAACTCCGCCACCCGACACATCTCGACTAACGGCCGTCATGCAGATCTTCGATCTGACGCCGCTTTTACGGCAGCTTTTTACGTCTGGGTGAGAAAACAGAGTCGCAGTCTAATCGACCGTTTTTCATGGATCCGTTTAGGGGGTCCGTCTTCGAGTTGGACGAGAGGCAGCTTAGTATACCTGGACAAAGCAGAGGTAGTAGGTACGTAGCAGATGGTGTCCGCTGACTTTAGCTATGAAGCAAATAATTGTGTGCAACCGGAAGTATCCAAACTATTCCGGATCCTTGCACCTCATGATGATGACATCCTGGTTCTTGCATCCTATCACCACGGTAGATCCCGTCACCACCGAAACCACTTCACTCATTACCCGCCGATATGCCGGTGCAACGCAGTACCTGTCTTCTCCATTCCATGTGATCCAATGGCCGTCCTCGCTGATTCCAAAGCCGGACTCATCGTACATGGGCAACGAGGGGCCGTCTCCAACTGTCAGATCCGAGGGTCGAGGGGAGAGAGCGAGGCGATTTGTGAGAATGGTGAGGTTGTCCGGGTGAAGTTGTAGGTTATGGGTGCGATGAGATGAAATCTCCTGAACGCACCCCCTCTCGCCAAGACGCCAAATTCTGGGCCTTTGGTAGACGCATGCTGATGCAATGCTTTTCGAATCCGGCAAGAACAGGACAGAATGCACCCCAACCAAGGGGGCGAATGTCTGGATGCACTCGCCGTTTTCGACTCGCCAGACGCGTATGGTTCCATCCGCGGAGCCTGACGCTACCCGAGTCGAATCTGGAGACCAAGACACAGACATGACACTGCCCCCGTGGCCCTTGAGAATTGTGCACCCCGCGTCGTCAACCGTCCAGATCCGTACCGTCGGCTCTCCGTCTGCGCCGGATGCCATAAGAGCCGAGTTGGGAGAAAACGCCATCGTCTGCGCGCAGTGTTGATGGACTCTGCCTCGATGGCCCTCGAGTTCTTGAATACATGTGCCGTCGCTGGCCCGCAAGAGTCGAATGCGTCCGTTGTAGCCCGCTACCGCAAGCATCGGAACGCCTGAAGAAAACGCGACTGAAGACGCCCGACCTATTGAGCCCTTGAGTTCTGAAACCCATTGGCGGTCATCAGTCCGCCAAACCTGCACCTCCCCCGGCCCTTGACATCCCAATGACAACAGCTTTGAGTCCGGGGAAAATACAATCAGTTTCGGCGTTGCAAAGGAGCTCTTGTGCTCTATGATGCAGTCCCCAGACTTCATATCCCACAACTTCTGAGTCCCCTTCACTGACATTGACACGCAGAGCGTCAAATCAGGCGAGAGCACGAGCTGCAATACTGGGTCGTTCGGTTCTTCAGAAGCTGAACCATCTCCGACGCCGTCCACTCCCCAGACCCGCACAGTAGCATCTGCTGAAGCTGACGCCAACAAGAGAGAGCTGGGCGAGAATGAGACTACGTTGACGCGGGCCCCATGGCCCTTCAGTGCTTGAACACATTGGCCATCATCAACTCTCCAAACTCGGATGGTCCCCTCATCTCCCGAAGGGAACGCCAAGAGTGTGGAATCGTAGGAAAATGTGACCGAGCCTAAACCACTCGAGTTTGGGTGTGTAATCACTCGAATGCACTCGCCCGTCTCGATATCCCACACTCGCACGCCTTCAGCGGAACACGATGCTACGAGTGCCGAGTTGGGAGAGATTGCAGCTGAATCAACCCTACTGGTGTGGCCTTCAAGGACATGGGCACATTCGCCATCGTGAGTATTCCACAGTCTCAACGTACGATCATGAGACGCTGAAACTATGTACTTCTCGTCGGTAGAGTACACAATGGATGTGACCTTGTCTGTATGACCGACAAGCTTCCGAATGCATTGACCGTCGCCGATATGGTAGAGAGATACAGAATTGCCTGCGCTGATTGCTATGTCGAGCATGTTGGGTGAGATTGCGGTTGTCCCTGTTTCATGATCGACGCTCTCCAGTTCTTGGTTGTACTCGCCACTCTGAAAGTTCCAGCGTCGCATCTTGCCAGAGCGTGTAACTGTTAATAGCAATGCTGAGTCGGGTGAGAAGGCCAAATGCGTCACCTCATCCCCCAATGCCTCCGTGTCTGCTAATTCCTGTATACATTCCCCATCATCGGACCTCCATACTCGCACCCTGTTGGTCGCGAGGTCCGAGGATGCGATGTACTTGGAGTCGGGCGAGAATACAACGCCGAGGACGGGACGTGTATGGCCTTCCAGAATCTGCAGACACGGGGTCCAATTGTCTTCAGTAACTAGGAGATTCGAGAAGTGCTGCGTAAGATGATGTTGAAATGTCACGCGGATAATACTGCTTTTAGGTGCAAAAGCAAGGACTGAAGAGTAGATCTGGAGCGGCGTTGATTCAATGGTGGACATGTTGGAGAGGATCAGCCGTTTGCCATCTTGAAGAAAGTCCGCCAACCTACCGCCCCCTGATCGCTATTGTCTTGTTAGCAAGGTTAAGAACAGTCGAGTGGCTCTTTTCAGCTGCTTACGGCGAGTTGAGACTGCAAAGACGTAATGATGCGAAGGCTTTGTGACCCCCGGCCAATGAGTGCTAATGCTTCTAGCCAGTGAAGAAAGTGTCTCCGCAAAAACCTGTGAACTGGTCCATCATCTTCAGGGAAATCTTCCGCCTGTTGGATGTGATCGGCCCAATGAAGGCAAGCATATTGCACCTCTGCTAGGATGTGTTGAGAGACGATATCAGAGGTTGCCAGCGAACGACTTGTGCCTGGCTCTACCAGACCGCACATGTCACCACGAAGGTTGTTTTCCATGCTTCTAATGCAATCAAGAGCCAGTCGGTGATGGCCACTTTTCTCATCTACCCAGAATACGGCAGCTTCTCGTCTTTCTGAGTCCATTAAGAAGTCGCGGAAAGAAAGGTGTAAGAGTCTGATAGGTGACTCGTCCGATGGGACGCTGAGGACCGAATGCAGCATGTCCAGTTGGTTTTCGATGGTTTCTCTGGGGATATCAAGCAACCGGCTCAAAGCAGAAATGGAGAGCGGGCTCTCAAGGAGTACGATTGAGCCGACTATCTCTTTGAACCGCTGAATAACCTGATCGCGCCGCTTGGCGCTCAAGTTTCGGGTGAGTCTGTTCAAGACGGGCAAGTATGTGGTATCGAGTTGCGAGGTCTGGCTCTCGGACTGAAATTCAAGGACTTCTCTCAGTTGTAATTGCGGGCTTCCCAGTCGACGATCAGAGAGTGATCGGCACACGGTGGCAGCAAAGATGAAGAGAGGAATCGCCAACTGCACCAACGCTCGGAGATGCGCTTCCTCTGGCCACTCTGGGGGGAGCTGGCGGCTTTCTGACACGGATCGATTGTAATCGACTTTGATAAGAAGGAGCTCATTTACCAGAAACGTGTGTATGTCCTGCTCGATGGTACGTTTCGGTATCTCGTGAAGAACAAGGCCATGGAACTGGCCTTTGATGGCATCGAATCCCAGACGAATAGGCAACTCAGGTCGGCTCGTGACAAATATTTTCAGGCAGACAGATGATGCTGTGTTGAGACGAGAGAACAAATGGATGAGAAGTCTGATGTCTTCGTCACGCTCGCACTCGTCCAAAGCGTCGACAACAATAGCCAAAGGCTTGGAACGCCAGGTCTCTTGCGGGATGGCTGACAGTGGTTCCAATATGAGTTTGTGAAATTGTTCTCGAACTGCCTTCTCGGCAATACCTGGGTCATCGTCGATAGCTTTCTTGACTGAGCTGGCCATGGCGGGCTCTTTCTTGACCAGCTGGGCAGTGAGAGTCGTACAAAACTTGGACAGGTTGCTTCGATCAGCCTCTCCTCGCTTGAAGAAGAAGGTCGCTCCAAGGTGACCGGACTGGGCCAAAGACGCGGCGACAGTGCGAGATATAGTCGATTTGCCGGTTCCAACCATGCCATTGAGCCAGAAAATGGCCTCGGAATCAGAGTCTTTGGCCCATTCAGATATGTGCTGCAGGATGTCGACTCTAGTGTTGGCCATGCAAGTCGGGTTGTGTTCCTCGGCATGTGAGTCGAACGAGGCTCCCAAAGCGACGGGGAGTCTATGAAGCACCGACTTGAGGTCAAGCTCGGCTACCTTTTGATCAACTTTGAGAAGAATAGACCTGGCCGAGATGACGTTAGCGGTCACTGTGGAAGTAGTTGGGGGACTGTCTTACGTTTGGTCAACTTGCAAGGTAAGTATGATGATTTGCGTGTACTCTCGAAGTTGCTGGATTGAGACGTCCAAGTCCTTTTGTTGGAACGGCCATTTCAAAGCGCGAAATCCCAGTCGGCTCATTGCCTTGCGACGTGTCCCGGGCTGCAACATCTGCTCGATGGATTGGAGGCGCGAACAACAGTCTTTGAGAGCAGAGTCGAGTCTCTGGGAGTTGCGCAGCTTCTCGCCACCAGGCTCGTCCAACAAGCGCTGCACATCTTCGGTTGCTGTTTGCAGATTGTTCACCTCTTTTCGGAGCCGATCAATGTCAGACTTGGCGGCCTTTACGGCTTTGGCGTATTCGAGACAGAGTGTGGCGACCTTGATGGACAGATCAACGACAGCGAGGGCATTGACGGCAACACCAAACGCCTCCATATTGCGCATTGGCGGAGCCAGAAAGGCAACACATAACAGATGCGAGCTGGGATGAAGATGGCGTATTTTCCTATGTTGGTACTTTGACAGTTTTGTGTTTCACGTCACGGGACCTGCATGAAGGGCCTGCAGGTGCCAGGTGTTGGCGGCAGGCACTCCTCGCGTGAGTCCTTCTATTTGATTTGCACACCTGCAGCCAGAGAAGGCATCACCGTTGTGTACCGAGGAAGGTACCTGAGGATCAGTGATGCGGAAGGTGCAGTGCCCGTGGCCTTTGCCTTTCATTGCTCGTCCAAGTCTCGGTCCGGGCCGTCCGCTTGTCCATCTTTTTTGCTAAAAATTCGCTACTTCTTCCAGAGGAAACTTCCGTACCAGACGTTTAGAGAATGCCGACCGTTTTCGGCAGGACAGCGCCTGCTTGGAAGTTGGGCCTCAGCTGTCCCAGCCGAGCTATTAAGAGCCCAGCGGGTATGAGCTCGGACCAGACGAATTATAGCGGCGAGCACACTAAGCTCTTCGCTCGGGGCTGTGCGTGGCCAGTCAGCGTCGAGAGGAGCACTCATTCACCCCCCCAATTACCCCAGCCTCGGGCTCATCAGCCCGTCCAGGGTCCTGCTGATGATTAGACGCGACGTAATGATGATGGGCGGCTGTATTCGTACGGATACAACCTCCCAGAAATACCCCATTCGCAGCGGTTCTGCAGGTACAGGAATGGAATGCACCAAGTACTCCTCCGCTGCAGAGTGGGAACCGACCGCCTGGGCCAACCTCCCCCCGCCCGCCGTTTTCCCTGAGTGGCCTCTTTTCATCCATTCTTTTCGTCGTCTTCGTCTTCTAAGTGAGGCTCCACTATCCCGTCCATAGTCCATGGGCCTCCTTTTTCGCATTTCCCTTTCCCTTTTCCCTTGGTCTCAGGTTCCAGATCTCTCCCTTTCCCCCTTTTCTCTCTGCAGCTGCCAGCGAGCAAAAGAAGCAACAACCGAAAACCATTTCGCATCTCTCCAACAACCGTCATCGCCACGTCCAACGCACCTACACCAACGTAATCGTCACCCTTGCGCGGCCCGACGTGGGCATCCCAACCTCGACCCGCCTCCTTTGTCGAATCCCATCGCATCCCTCACGTCGACGGTCCAGCCACCGTTACTTATGGCCTCTGCGCCCAGCCTCTGACTCGGACGACGCCATTTCCCTCCTTGTGTAATGTTTCTACGGCCACGGTAACGCGACTCTGAGATCCGCAGTAATGAACGTCTACGCGACCGACGCGGGTCCCTACGACTATGCCGCCTCTCGCATGTCCCCCCCGGCCCCGAGCCCGACTGGCAAGACGCTCGTTGAAGGATATCGGAAGGACATCATGACTGGATTTGAGAGAGACCATCCGAGATTCAACCCAGTACGTCTCCGAGTCGCCGAGTCTCGCATCGCTCACCCACCACTGACAAATCACAGATGAATCCCAGTCGCCCCCAAAGTTCGGCCCTCGTCGATCTTAAAGACCCAATCCAGGTCCATTTGCTCACCGAGACGGCCCTCACCGACAGCAAGCAATATGAGATTCTTTCGCAGGAAGAGGTGGACGACCTCAAGAAGCAAATCCAATCCCTTGGCCAGCGCATCGAGTCGACCCGATCCAACCTCCTAATCCAGTCCAAATACCGAGATGCCGCCACCTCCATGGCGAGGCTATATTCCCCTGGCCGCACAGATGGCAGGCGGAGGAGCTTACTGGGGCGAAACAGTGGCGACCAGACTCGCGCCAGAGAGGCCGAGGCTGAGAGGCACGCCAGCGAACGAAAGTGCGAGGAGCTTGCCTCGGAGCTATTCAACCTCGAGAAGCGGATGATGGATCCCCAGCGACGCCTGCTCGAGCACACAGCCGGCATTCTCCAGCTGACGCACAAGGCATCCAAGAAGAAGGACGCAACTCCAACCGGGCAACCCCTCAATGGCATGCCCGGAAGTCCCGAGAGTCTATACACGTACAGTCGCAACAGCATGGACCAGGCTGCCGAAGGGAACTATTTCGACGAAAGTCCCTACGAGTTTGACCAATTCGAAGGGCTCCAGACGGCTCGACAACCTCGCGCGAACGCCATCGAGATCCCCTTGAAGTCGCCAATCCGAGAGCAGACCAGCCAACTTCGGGAGGAAATGGAACGAATCAAGGAAGAGAACGCGCAGCTACGAAATCAACAAAAGAGTCAAACAGACGGGCTCGTTCAATCCATTTCGGAAATGGAAGTAAGGCTCGAAAACCTCAACGGCTCGCTCAGGGAAGCCATTGTCCGCTTCAACCCTACCAAGAACGACGACTACGACGACCCCCCGTACGGATCCACACAGCACATGGAACCGGGAGAAATGTTGAAGAGTCAGATGGACTATCTCGAAACGGGCTTGTTTGCCATTCAGGCCGAACAAGAGGAGGCTTCGGGTGGTCAAAAGATGGACCAACGCATCGAGTCCTTGAATAGGCACATCCACGAGATTCTCTTGACTGTCGATCCAGATTACCCTGCTCCCCCCCAAGCATTCGAGGCCGACGTGGAGGGCCAGATGGCCTACCTGGAAGACTCGATGCGCGCCGTCGACTCGGAATTGGAGAGGGCCATGGATGCCGCCAGCGTGGGCACGTCGAGGAAAAAGGATAGCGACCAGGTCGAGGTTGTCCTGATGGGCCTGTGGGATATCATCCAGTCAGGCTTTGCGGCAATCAAACAGCAAAAGGACGAACGCCGACGAACTCGCATGGAGAAGGGCCTCGAAGACGACGAGGGGTCCGACGATGAGTTCGACACTGACGAGCCTTATACCCTCAATGGATTCTCTGCCAGAGTGCAGTGGCTATACCAGCAGGCGACGACGCTCAAGGACCAGAAGTCGGTGCTCAAGCGACAGATCAAGCAACAGCGCGAGCTGAACAGCAAGTCAGACGCCGAGAAGGACGAGGAACTGTCCAGGAAGCAGGAGGAGATTGAAGAGAGTCGAATGCTCGTGTCGCGGGCCGAGAAGGAGTCCATGGTTGCGCAAGAAATGCTTTCTGAAGCCCTCGAGGATCTGGAGAAGGCTCGAGCAGCCGCTGCCGCCGCCACGGCTGCCGAATCAGCTCATGAGGAAATCCAGGCGCGCAATGTCAAGATCCAGGAACGAGACGTCCAATTCGAGAAGCATACCGCTCTGCTGAAGGAGCGTGATATGCAAATCGAACAGCACATCGCCCAACTGCAGGAACGCGACTTGCAGATCGAGAGGCACAACGCGCAGCTCCAGGAGCGTGACATGCAGGTCGAGATGCATAACGCGCAGCTTCAAGAACGCGACAACCAAATCGAGGTGCATAGTGCGCAGCTCAAGGAATGCGATGAGCAAATCGAGATGCACAATGCTCGACTCGAGGAACTCAACAAGCAGATCAACGGGCACCATCAACAATTGCAGGAACGCGACATGCAAATTGAAATGCACACGGCCCAAATTCAGGAGCACATGGCACAGCTCCAGGAGCGCATTGCTCAGATCCAGGAGCGCGATGCCCAGATCCAGGAGCACAATGTCGAGCTCGAAGACCACATTGCCAAGATCCAAGAGTGCCATGTCGAAATCCAGGAACGTGACGCCCAGATCGAGGGCCACCACAGCCAACTGCGTGAACACGCCGCCGAGTTGCGCGAGCGCAATGCTCAGGTTCAGGATCAAATCGCCCAGATCCAAGAACGCAATACTCGCATCGCCACTCTCGAGTCGGACCTGCAAGAGCTGCAGGCGCACATCCACTCGGCCGAGACCAACAGCCACAGCAGCAAGTCCAAGCTGACCGAAGTCGAAGCCACCATTGCGGCTCTTCGCGCACAGATTGAAGAGGCTACCCAATCAAGAGCTGCGGCCGAGCAGTCGGAGCAGGAACTGAAGACGCAGCTGGCCGCCCAGAAGACAGAGCTCACCGGGAAACAGAAGCTGCTTAAGGTCAAGGAGGACGAACTCGAGCTGCTCTACATGAACCTCGCCGAGATCAAGACGGAGCTCACCATCGCTCAAGCCGAATTAGAAGGAGCCCACGGAACCAGGGCAGAGCGCGCCGCCGAAGTGGCCGCTATTAAGACCAGCGCCGAGGTGACGAAGCTCCAGAACCAGATTATCAGGCTTAAGAAGGAGCTGTCGGGCACCGTGCAAGAGCTGGAAGACGTCACCAAGGAGAGCCTGAGTGCCGAGCGCGAGAAGATTGAGCTGGAGGGCAAGCTGGACGACGCACGCTCGACCAAGACGACTCTCGAAACGGAGGTCAACAGCCTACGCGAGCGCTTCGAGGAGGAAATGAACAAATCACGCGAGCGCATCGCGAAGCTACAAGAAGAGCTGGACGGCGAGCGTCTCAAGGCTGTGCCCGGCCACGGAGGCACCGGTCGGCCAGGAGCCGGCGCATCCATGCTCAGCGAGCAGTTCAGGTCGACCATGAGAGAGGAGAGGAGGAAGTTCCAGGAAGAGATTCGGGTAAGTCTCCCGGCCTTGGTCGCATGGACATGTCTGCTAACGGCCGTTTCAGGAGGAACGTTTGCGGAACCGCAAGCTCGAGGAGGAGCTGGTTCGCTTGAAGCGTGGACAGGGGCCGGCCAAGAGCCCCCTGAGTCCTCGATGAATGCGATGCCTCGACGTGTATCAACTCTGACCAGCGCCCATGAAGTGAGAAGCTCCTTGATGGCGTGTATATTATTTCCTCACAAGCGTGTCCTTCGTTCGTCGACTCGTCCCAAACATGATTTACCGGGAACCCTGGCCACACGACGAACAGGCGACGGCCTTTGGGAGTCGGTTCTTATTTCTGTTTTTTTGCTCGGAGCAACCTATATCTTCAACCACATTATCGGACCTTTTTGTACATGGCGGCGGCGGCGGAGCACTTCAACAAGAACAAAAACGACCAAGGGGAAAAGGGGTTTGGGGGGGGGGGGGGGGGGGGGGTTGACTTTGGGTGTTTTTTTCTTCTGGGACGAGGCGAGGATGATGGGTCTTTGTGTTTTCTCTATGAAAGCGGTCTTTCGAGGATGACATGGGGGAAAAAATGGCATGGCACGGCGGAGAGATAGGGAAATAGACTTGACGAATCTCTTGAATCTTTTAGCCTTGTTTTTTTGTTTTTTTTGAATTTGCTGGATTTGCGAGAGAGGGGGAGAGGGGGGGGGGGGTTGTTTATGCCTCGGGGCTTTACATGTGCTGTACGTTTTAGGCATGGGTGAGAAGAAGTCAAGACGAGGACCAGCAAGATATACTTTTGCATTGTTCCTATCCGTATTCACCCGCTTGTTTTGAGGGGGGGCAGATGCATCTTCGACGAGTTCTGATTTTTTGAGTTGACACGCTCGAAACTCTCAACTCAAACGAAGTTTCTTCGCCCGCTCAAGCTGGCGAAGGGACCTCTTTCTTCTTTCTTTGCTAGGGTTCCAACAACGAGCAAAAAATGGGAAAGGCGAGGCCAACAGTCGAAGAAGAAGAAAGGCTATATCCTAGTAGGCAAGGGGGAAAACAAGAGAACAGCCAACAACAAGCCCCTTCCCAGCAAAGGAGTGTAGTACATAGCCCTGCCATCCAAACCGTGTTGCTCATTTCACCACCACCCCTCTGACAAGCAGGCGTGATTAGCTCCGCAGCCGCTAATGCCTTTCTTTCTTGTATCCTCCCTTGGGTTGGGCCGAGTGAAGCCGTCTCGGGCTACCCGACGGTTTTGTCGAGCCCACGACGAGGAGAAAACCATGACGGGGTCGGTCACAAGCCGAGATGCAGGAAGAAAGTCTACGAGTGTAGGAAGATATGTGACGGGGCATGCAGACTCCAGCAAAGTATCACGGTAAATAGGGTTGCTTGCCAGTCAGTACCTCTCGGTTGCCTAGTTTGCCCTCATTCCAATGTAAGTGAGGCCAAGTTGTCAACAACTCAAGGAAAAAGAGTCGACATTCCTCATCGCAGTCGTTGTCATTGCGCGCCACAAAACACGCAAGGACACGCCCAAAGGCAAAATATTAAGGTAAAAGCTTCTTGAGTCTATCTCATCTATGTGCAAGCAGGAGAAGGTGAGGGAGGGCATACCGCCCCCCACGAGGTGGGTGTCTATGTGTTGTGACAATAGGGTATCTTCGATTGCTTGTGCGAAGAAGGAAATAAACAAGAGAGGCCACCAACATGGCCCAATCTCGCCATAACAAAAATGACTGGCGCCAATGTGTCCGAGGGTTGATATCCCTCCGCCGCTCCCACCATCTAGATATCCTAAACGCCAGTCATGTAGTTGAACCAAAGGGCAAAATAACGTTACATGAAATACAAGGGATACAAGGGTAATAGTGTGAACAGAAGGTGACGGTGAAGAGACTGTAAACAAAATGGGAACCCAAAACAAACAAATGCTGAAAATGCAAAGCCAACCCAAGTTGTGTGCGTATGCCAGACCGTCTAAAATCTCAACTCCTTTCTCGTGACTCCGGTTCCGACCATGCTGAATAAGGGAAGATAAAGAAAAACGGCGACGTTAGGGTTGCTCGGACCAAGTCTCGTTTGGGAGTTGAGGCGAGCATGCGTCGGTAGTAAAGGGACGTCGTCGGTTTGGCTAGTCCATGGCCATCTCGTCCTCGTCCACGTAGGCCATTCGAGACCAGATCCTCCAGTGAATGACTCCCACGTGAGCGATGCGAGTGGCAATGTCCTCGACACCACCTTCCTGCTGGCCCACGCGGATCGCTGCGTCTAGGTCCCGGTCTCGGCCGAGGTCCAGACTGCGGGCATTGCTTGGCACGCGGTTGCCCGTCGCAATGGAGAACAAGCAGACACCCGAGAGAGCCTTGAAGTACCGCACTCGCGCCGAGAGTTCCGCAACCAGCCGGACACGATAAGCCTCTTCGACCTCTTGGAAGATGGGCGATGTGATCTTGCACACGTTCTCGGAGAGCTTCTCTTCGAATGAAGGGAGCATGTCCGACGGAGCATTGGTGAAGCGGAAGATTTGGAGCGCCATTGAAGGCGCAATGTCGCGCCAGCGGCGCAGGTGATGATGCTCGTGAGGCGCCTGCTGGAGGAGGGCAACGAGGGAGTCGCGGAGGTTGCGTGCCTTGGTCTTGGCCTCGTTGTCGGGCGCAACATACGAAGGCAAAACAAATGAGGTCCGGGGAGATGAAGAGGCAGATGAAGAGCTCAAGGCGATGCTAGCGGGTCTCGAGCTCGACAGCGGCGTGTTGAAGTTGAACTCGCTGCGCCTCGAGTCGGCATCTCCGTTAAGAGAAAAGGCAGGCATGGCGTTCAACCGCGAGACCCTCTCCAAATCCTCGTACATGAGCATGCAAACATCGAGATTGATGGCATCGAGAATGTCCGACCTGACGCGGTTCAGTCGGTCCTCGTCGAAGAAAAAGGTTCCCGGTAGGGGCTTGTCGCCGGCCGAAGGAAGCATGGATCTTGATAGGCCCTCGAAAAAGACGCCCATCTCGCCAAAGGAGGAGCCTCCCGACGTGGTTGAGTAGTTGCGGGCTGCCTCCCGATACCAAGGCTTTGCGTCGCTAATGTCCATCTTTCGATTCCGAAGCTTCTTCATGAGGAACTTTTGCTCAAACGTCGTCGTCTCTTCGATCAGAGCGGGCCTCAAGCACCGGATCTGGTGATTCGCGACATCCAACTTCATCGCCTCCAACACGCTCAAAAGACTTCGCATGCCGCTGACGAGCTCATCGACATTATTGTCCCGGTTGCCGCGACTGAGTTGCTGGTACATGGAGTCGACCCATTCGTCGCGCATCGGAGCGCAGTGAGACTTGAGCACGCTGGAGAGCCACAGAGCCAGCTTCTCAAGATCGGCAATCCCCTTGTAGAATTGCTGCATCAGCAGGTCGACGTTGAGCCCCTCATCCAGGAACTGCTTGTCGCGTTGTGGGACAAGGGTCTGAATGATGTCCTTGACAGCCCTGAGAAGCTTGGGGAGGCACCAGTCCTCCGTCGTGCCATACTTGTCGTCGAAGCTCTGTCGATTGACGATGAACTCGACAAGCTGTTCCTTGAGGGCCGTCCAGAAATAACTGGCCCGATCGTGTTTTCTTCGGCCCTTGTCGCCCTCGACATTGGGACGAAAGTGCAATTCGGGATCGAAGTTGATGTCGTGTCGCAGTTTGGGATTGTTTATTATCTTTGATACCTCCAGCTCGCTCAAGCTCGACCGGGTGACTGGAGGCTCAAGTGGAAAAGGCGGCGGCGAACTCCTCCATTCGGGAGATGGGCTGGGGGACGTAGAAGGCGTAAGGCGGTTTCTCAAGGCATGCGGTGTTGGGGCGCTGGTATTCGTAGAATGGTTGTGGTACCCGCGCGGTGAGTTGGAGGGTTTTGCTGCATCGTCCTCGTCGGCTTTTGTCGGTTTCACCTTGACCTCCGGCTCTGGTCTCGCCTCGGCGTCCTGAGGCACGGGAGCTGAAGTAGATAAACTCCTCCCACGTCGATCTACAGGGTGATCAAATCCCTGGTCAGCCGCCATGGTTGTCGATTTCTTCGCAGACTTTATCCTTGTACGCAAGAGAAGCTGCGATGCGGCAAGGCGTTGGTTGCGGAGGCGGTGTAGTTGTGTGGTGAGATAGACCGTGTGTTGACGGATTGGGGGAAAGTCGTGGGCAGCTAGACATCAAGTCAGAAAGGGGGTCCTTGTGAGATATAGCACCTACGCCAAGCAAACTCGAATTTGGAGGAGGGAGTGGCCAGGGATAGTAATCACAAGCGGACGGCCCGTTGCAGAAAGCGTCGGGTATTCAGGGATACTGTGCGCCTGGGCGTGTACACCGAGTACGAGCGCAGGTGACTACACGATGGGGGCAAAACTGTAGGGAAGCGCGCCGGAGCTTGCTTACATGTATGGACGCAATGCGAGAGAGCGGGATCGCAATCAGCGGGCGGGACAGGCGGTAATGCTGTGTTCGCCGTCGTCTTCTACTCGCGAGGATCGGGGTGTAGGGCCGCGGAAGGCGGTGTTTGCCTGCAAGGGAGGGCCAATGAGGCTGGGATGGAGCGTCGAGTTTCCCACAAACTTGTCGAGCGTCTCCAAGTGACGGTGCGGTTGCGGTGCAGGTGTGATGCGGCGATGCGGTTTGCTCGTCCGTGGTGGCAGTGAGTCGAGTTCGGGTACCGGGTGGATGCAACAGCGAAAGTTGTAGCCGTATCCGTCGTTTGTGCAGTAAAGTTGCACCGGGGGGTAGCAGGGGGAGCAGCAAGAAGGGTCAAGGACGCAAGATCGGACGAATGTTGGAGCCCAGTGAAGCAGAGCGCCGACGCCGAGGAAGAGGTGGTGGACAAAGGAGTGTGTGTGTAAGTGTGAGTGACCAAGCGCAGATAAAATGCAAGTACGAATATTCTGGTCTGGGGTTTTCTTTTCTTTTCTTTCCGGAAAGAGGAAGGGAGAGACAGGAAAGAGGGAGAAGAGAGAAAAGAAGGAAAAGGGAGGAGGAGGGAAAGCGAGGGTGGAAGGGGAAAGGGGGTTATAGTCTGGTTACGAAGACAAGGAAGGAGCGTGATGGGATGCTTCCAGGTTCCTTATTACTCAAACACAAGGCAGGTGGAGATGGGCACCAATTCAGAGCAGAAGGCTCGTTCCTCCCCGATGCGACTCGGACCAACCTATCAGCCACGGCCAGAAAAAAAAATTATTTCATCAAGTTTGGTGTGGACTAAGTTGCAGACACTTCCGAGGCCGG